>CM049886.1:26058499-26155999 GCA_027474115.1 Schizopygopsis malacanthus
TGATGACCGCGGCCGCTGCGATGTCCCAGCAGTGCAGGCCGTACTGGTAATAGGCCTCGGCCGCGCCGCTGGCGATGTGACAGAGCGCTAGCGTCGAGCTGCCGATGATCCGCACACTGCGGGTCAAAGATCAAATCTTTATCTTCAAATACAAATACAACAACCTGAGCCCAGCTTCATTACTCATCACTTTAACTGTGTTTGTAGCCGGCGCCACTAACAGCCCGATATACAAACACAGACCGGGAGTCACCTTCGGTCCGTCTATATGAGGCACATCTCTCTTTATTTTACAGCGGACACAGTGCACATAAGTGGACGAGACGGAGTGTTTTCTGACGTACCCGTGAGTAGGCGTGCTCAATAATTTCTTCATATTTCCTAAAAAGATATCCAGTGTTGCAGGGTCTCTCTTCGCTCCGATCTCGGTGAGAATGAGGGCCTTCGACACATCTGACATAGAAATCATACGTTATACGTGACCCTGGAGCACAAAACCAGTCATAAGAGTCCATTGTGTGACATTGAGATTTATGCATCATCTGAAAGCTGAATAAATAATATTTCCATTGATGTATGGTTTGGACAATATTTGAAAATCTGAGGGTGCAAAAAAATCTAAATATTGAGAAAATCATCTTTAAAGTTGTTCAAATGAAGTTCTTAGCAATGCATATTACTAATAAATAATTGAGTTTTGATATATTTACGGTAGGAAATTTACATGGAACTTGATCTTAATATCCTAATGATTTTTGGCATAACATAAAAATGTATAATTTTGACCCATACAATGTATTGTTGGCTATTGCTGTGCTGCTTATGACTGCTTCTGTGCTCCAGGGACACATATAAGTGTTAAAGTGCTGGATCAGTCACTGTTTGTATGCTGGAGTTTAAATATTAAAGGCTAGCAGCAAAAACAGGTCAATAATCTATCAGATGCTTTTATCCAAAGCGACTTACACATGAGGATAACAGAAGTAATCATAATTAATAAAAGAGCAATAATAAGTGCTGTGACCAGTCTCTGTTAGCCTAACGCAGTACACACAGCAAGGCTTTTGTTAAGTATATAATAGACAAAAACAAAACAGATGGATAGAATAGAAAAGAAAAGAGAAAGCTAGTGTTAGGGGTATTTATATATATATAGCTAGAAAACAAATGGAAGTCTTAAATGGTCAAGTTATATATTTTATTATATGCATCTATTATATTTATATGAAATGTGTATAATTTTTTTAAATTTGATTATTATTGAAATATACTATGCTCAAAAGTTTAGGGCTTTGATACTTTTATTCAGTAATGACACATTCAATTGTAACAGTAAAGATGTTTCAATATTTCCATCTCAAATAAATTCTTTTGAACTCTCTATTCATCTGTGAATCATGAAAAATAAAATGCATCACAGTTTCCACAAAAATATTAATGTTTTCAATACTGATAATAATCAGAAATGTTTCTCAAGCAGCATATTATTATGATTTCAGAAGATCATGTGACTCTGAAGACTGAAGTAATGATGCTGAAAATACAGAAATAAATTACAGGTTAACATAGAAAACAGAGATTTTAAATTGTAATATATGTAACGTATATTGGCAGGAATTCAACTCTACAAGTCACCAGAAGGGGGGGGGCAGCTAAAGAATCAGCGTCTCTCTAAAACCCCTCCCCCTTTGCATCAGCGCAAAAGCGCGCGATTTCGTCCGGTCACAGAACAAAGAGAAATGGCCACTAGAAGATTTCCAAGAGACACATTCATTTCATGATAATAATTCATCTACACAAGGAACATGTGGATATTAATTGTTGTACTCTTTCTCTCATATGCTTGTGGAATGTGAATTATTAGGAAAACGTGGGCTGATTTCTAATCGTGCTTTAACCTGGAATGTGTAGGCTGCAGTGTTTAGACTTTTATGAATGGTTGCAAAATTTTATGAATCAGTACGATAACGAATGTGGTGATATTATAAATGTGTAAATCTGATAAGAGTTTTAATACAGGCGTACAAACAAGTTATCTTTCCTCACATGAAAGGGGCTTTGCAAAAACCAGCCGGGCAGGCGGGGCTCCGCCCCGTACCGACGCTCTGATTGGACCAGCCGCCTTTGGGGATGTCCAAAAAACGGACTGTTTAAAACGACGCGCGAGCGGCGCGCTCTGGTCTCTTTTTTCTTCTCTCTCTTGACTCTCTTGAACTGTGGAACTCGTCGAAGCTACGCTTCCCGTTTTCGCGGCTACGCCCTCCAACGCGCGCCGGTCCGCTGGACGCTCACCTCGGAACCAACCATCGGAGGGGGTCTAAGACTGTGCCAAAGCCGCAACGGAGCCACGAATTTGACGATTGCAGAGGAGAGCTTTCCCGGTGACGTCACGCAGCAGAGGTTTCTCCGAAGGAGCACGAACCGACCACGTGAAACCCGAAACAAAGAACTCACGCGGGAAAACGAAACCAACGCATCCAGCCTGCTTTAAACCAACAGAAAGCAAGTAACAAACAAAGCGTTTTTATCCTGACTAAACTGGTAAATTCGATCTGAATGCAGTAACAAAGCAAAGATTTGTTCGTGATCATTTCCTGGGTAGTTAAGTTATGCAATCGAAAGAATGGGTTTCTTTCAACAGTTAACCTCAAAACTCTCGTATCTGTGTGTGTGTGTATGTCTATGCTTTATTAAGTAATCCATTTATGTTAGAATAGCAATATCACGAATAAACCTTTTCCATTTTATAAACAAGTGACTCTGGAATGTGATTTGAAGTATTTTCATCATTATTTGCCCAAAGATAACGCAACCTAGCTCAAACTTGAGTAATTATTAATCTCGTTTATTGTTGCCGGGGCCACGGGAACAGAAGCGAGATTTTAATAGAGAGATATACTGATGTAGTTCGCTGGCCGAGCACTCAAAGTATAAATCGTAAGTTAAATATTAATAGGGCTTTAATCGAGCATATTAAATATTTAATAACTAATTCCCGGAGCTGAAACAATAGCTCCATATTAAACTGTATTTCTTTACATAATATTTCATAATTTTACTGTATTTTTGGTCAAATAAATGCAGCCTTGATGAACAGAAGAGACTTCGTACTTTTGAATGGTTGTGTGCATATTAACCAATCAGCATCGAGGACTGTAAGTATTCATTTATAATTTAAATAGTTTTAATATGACATTATAAATCCAAAAGATGATTATCATTTATAGCAAAAAAGTAATTAAAACATATAAAAACAAGCAGACCTTTTTCTTTTGAAACCTGTAGTCGCACACCGTCACAAAAGGCTCCGTGTCCTTTCCTGGCCGTGTACAGCGTCCCGTCAAAACAGTGGAAAATGACACCAAGCTCCAGCTGAGGGGCAGAAATTTGATTATTAATAAATTATTATTAAACATAAACACATGATATCAATGAAAGCGCTCATAATTCTGACCCTGTGTAGCTTTATCAGTGTTTACCTCTTTCCTTACAGCAAATCCGATGCTCACTGCCACCATAGGGAAACTAAAACAAAGCATTGGGAACTCAAGAACATATATTTATATGATAATTTCAACATTATGATGGTGATGGTACCTGTGCACAAAGTTACACGTCCCGTCGATGGGATCGATTATCCACGTAGGGTCGTCTGTCAGTTCACACTTCACACCAGCAGCAGACGATTCCTCACCGATAAACCTGGGATTATTATAATCAACATCTGACACAGAGAACAATCATACACAATTATGAATTATTAAACACTTCACAGTAAGCCTGTCGTGCCCTTTTATGGATAGCAAAGCTACAAATCTTCTATAGGAAAATAGGCTGATTTGATCACATGTTATTTAATGGAAATAATATTATGATAAAAGGTATTTGTGTGTGAGAGGGATATTTGTGTGTGTGTGAGAGGGGTGTGTGTGTGTGTGAGAGGGGTGTGTGTGTGTGTGTGTGAGAGGGGTATTTGTACCTGTGTGAGGGGTATTTGTACCTGTGTGTGTGTGTGTGAGAGGGGTATTTGTACCTGTGTGAGGGGTATTTGTACCTGTGTGTGTGTGTGTGTGAGAGGGGTATTTGTGTGTCTGTGAGCGGTATTTGGGTGTGTGAGAGGGGTATTTGTGTGTGTGTGTGAGGGGTATTTGTGTGTGAGAGGGATATTTGTGTGTGTGTGTGTGTGTGAGAGGGGTATTTGTGTGTGAGAGGGATATTTGTGTGTGTGTGAGAGGGGTATTTGTGTGTGTGTGAGAGGGGTATTTGTGTGTGTGTGAGAGGTGTATTTGTACCTGTGTGTGAGGGGTATTTGTGTGTGTGTGTGTGTGTGTGTGTAAGAGGGTTATTTGTACCTGTGTGTGAGGGGTATTTGTGTGTGTGAGAGGGTTATTTGTACCTGTGTGTGAGGGGTATTTGTGTGTGTGTAAGAGAGGTATTTGTACCTGTGTGTGAGGGGTATTTGTGTGTGTGAGAGGGGTATTTGTACCTGCGTGTGAGGGGTATTGTGTGTGTGTGTGTGTGTGTGTGAGAGGGGTATTTGTACCTGCGTGTGAGGGGTATTTGTGTGTGTGTGTGTGAGAGGGGTATTTGTACCTGTGAGAGGGGTATTTGTGTGTGTGTGAGAGGGGTATTTGTGTGTCTGTGAGGGGTATTTGGGTGTGTGTGAGGGGTATTTGTACCTGTGTGTGTGTGTGTGTGAGAGGGGTATTTGTGTGTGTGTGAGGGGTATTTGTGTGTGTGAGGGGTATTTGTGTGTGAGAGGGGTATTTGTACCTGTGTGTGAGAGGTATTTGTGTGTGTGTAAGAGGGTTATTCGTACCTCTGTGTGAAGGGTATTTGTGTGTGTGTGTGTGTGTGTGTGTGTGTGTGTAAGAGGGTTATTTGTACCTGTGTGTGAGGGGTATTTGTGTGTGTGTAAGAGGGGTATTTGTACCTGTGTGTGAGGGGTATTTGTGTGTGTGAGAGGGGTATTTGTACCTGCGTGTGAGGGGTATTTGTGTGTGTGTGAGAGGGGCATTTGTGTGTGTGTGAGGGGTATTTGTGTGTGTGTGTGAGGAGTATTTGTGTGTGAGAGGGGTATTTGTACCGGTGAGAGGGGTATTTGTGTGTGAGAGGGATATTTGTATCGGTGAGAGGGGTATTTGTGTATGAGAGGAGTATTTGTACCGGTGAGAGGGGTATTTGTGTGTGTGAGAGGAGTATTTGTACCGGTGAGAGGGGTATTTGTGTGTGTTTGAGGGGTATTTGTGTGTTTGTGTGTGTGTGTGTGAGAGGGGTATTTGTACCGGTGAGAGGGGTATTTGTATCGGTGAGAGGGGTATTTGTGTATGAGAGGAGTATTTGTACCGGTGAGAGGGGTATTTGTGTGTGTGTGAGGGGTATTTGTGTGTTTGTGTGTGTGTGTGTGTGTGTGTGTGTGTGTGAGAGGGGTATTTGTACCGGTGAGAGGGGTATTTGTGTGTGAGAGGGGTATTTGTATCGGTGAGAGGGGTATTTGTGTATGAGAGGAGTATTTGTACCGGTGAGAGGGGTATTTGTGTGTGAGAGGGGTATTTGTATCGGTGAGAGGGGTATTTGTGTATGAGAGGAGTATTTGTACCGGTGAGAGGGGTATTTGTGTGTATGTGAGGGGCATTTGTGTGTGTGTGTGTGTGTGTGTGTGTATGTGTGTGTGTGTGTGTGTGTAAGAGGGTTATTTGTACCTGTGTGTGAGGGGTATTTGTGTGTGTAAGAGAGGTATTTGTACCTGTGTGTGAGGGGTATTTGTGTATGTGTGAGAGGGGTATTTGTACCTGCGTGTGAGGGGTATTTCTGTGTGTGTGTGTGTGTGTGTGTGTGAGAGGGGTATTTGTACCTGCGTGTGAGGGGTATTTATGTGTGTGTGAGAGGGGTATTTGTGTGTGTGAGGGGTATTCGTGTGTGAGAGGGGTATTTGTACCTGTGTGAGGGGTATTTGTACCTGTGTGTGTGTGTGAGAGGGGTATTTGTGTGTGAGAGGGGTATTTGTACCTGTGTGTGAGAGGTAATTGTGTGTGTGTGAGAGGGGTATTTGTACCTGTGTGTGAGAGGTAATTGTGTGTGTGTGAGAGGGGTATTTGTACCTGTGTGTGAGGGTTATTTGTGTGTGTGTGTGTGTGTGTGTGTGTGTGTAAGAGGGTTATTCGTACCTCTGTGTGAAGGGTATTTGTGTGCGTGTGTGTGTGTGTGTGTGTGTTTGTGTGTGTGTGTGTGTGTGTGTGTGTGTGTGTGTGTAAGAGGGTTATTTGTACCTGTGTGTGAGGGGTATTTGTGTGTGTGTAAGAGGGGTATTTGTACCTGTGTGTGAGGGGTATTTGTGTGTGTGAGAGGGGTATTTGTACCTGCGTGTGAGGGGTATTTGTATGTGTGTGTGTGTGTGTGTGTGTGTGTGTGTGAGAGGGGTATTTGTACCTGCGTGTGAGGGGTATTTGTGTGTGTGTGAGAGGGGTATTTGTACCTGCGTGTGAGGGGTATTTGTGTGTGTGTGTGTGTGTGTGTGTGTGAGAGGGGTATTTGTACCTGCGTGTGAGGGGTATTTGTGTGTGTGTGAGAGGGGTATTTGTGTGTGTGTAAGAGGGGTATTTGTACCGGTGAGAGGGGTATTTGTGTGTGAGAGGGGTAGTTGTACCGGTGAGAGGGGTATTTGTACCGGTGAGAGGGGTATTTGTGTGTGTGTGAGGGGTATTTGTGTGTGTGTGTGTGTGTGTGAGAGGGGTATTTGTGTGTGTGAGAGGGGTATTTGTACCGGTGAGAGGGGTATTTGTGTGTGAGAGGGGTAGTTGTACCGGTGAGAGGGGTATTTGTGTGTGGGAGGGGTAGTTGTACCGGTGAGAGGGGTATTTGTGTGTGAGAGGGGTATTTGTACCGGTGAGAGGGGTATTTGTGTGTGTGAGAGGGGTATTTGTACCTGTGTGTGAGAGGTAATTGTGTGTGTGTGAGAGGGGTATTTGTACCTGTGTGTGAGGGTTATTTGTGTGTGTGTGTGTGTGTGTGTGTGTGTTTGTAAGAGGGTTATTCGTACCTCTGTGTGAAGGCTATTTGTGTGCGTGTGTGTGTGTTTGTGTGTGTGTGTGTGTGTGTGTGTGTAAGAGGGTTATTTGTACCTGTGTGTGAGGGGTATTTGTGTGTGTGTAAGAGGGGTATTTGTACCTGTGTGTGAGGGGTATTTGTGTGTGTGAGAGGGGTATTTGTACCTGTGTGTGAGGGGTATTTGTGTGTGTGTGTGTGTGTGTGTGTGTGTGAGAGGGGTATTTGTGTGTGTGAGAGGGGTAGTTGTACCAATATAGTGGTGTGAGGGGTATTTGTGTGTGAGAGGGGTATTTGTACCTGCGTGAGAGGGGTATTTGTGTGTGTGAGAGGGGTATTTGTACCTGCGTGTGAGGGGTATTTGTGTGTGTGTGTGTGTGTGTTGTGTGTGTGTGTGTGTGTGTGTGTGTGTGTGTACTGAGGGGTATTTGTGTGTGTGAGAGGGGTAGTTGTGTGAGAGGGGTATTTGTGTGTGTGTGTGTGTGTGTGTGTGTGAGAGGGGTATTTGTACCGGTGAGAGGGGTATTTGTGTGTGAGAGGGGTAGTTGTACCGGTGAGAGGGGTATTGCTCCCGGAGCGTGGAAATGATCAGCTCCTCCACCTGATGGTCTGCCTCCGTCACCAGGTCTGTCGGGGTGCTCTTGCTGCTCACCTGCTTCTCCTGCTTCACCGCAGACTGAACCATCTGATGGAGGAAACACCGTCACCATCTTCTGCTGCTGATTCAGTCATTACTTATATATACAGCAATATTACATATCACCATCACTGATACATCACTGTACCATACTTTAATACTGTAACTATTAAACATCACCATCACTGATACATCACTGTACCATACTACAATATAGTGTTACTGTAACTATTAAACATCACCATCACTGATACATCACTGATACATCACTGTACCATACTACAATATAGTGTTACTGTAACTATTAAACATCACCATCACCGATACATCACTGTACCATACTACAATATAGTGTTACTGTAACTATTAAACATCACCATCACTGATACATCACTGTACCATACTACAATATAGTGTTACTGTCACTATTAAACATCACCATCACTGATACATCACTGTACCATACTACAATATAGTGTTACTGTAACTATTAAACATCACCATCACTGATACATCACTGAACCATACTACAATATAGTGTTACTGTAACTATTAAACATCACCATCACTGATACATCACTGAACCATACTACAATATAGTGTTACTGTCACTATTAAACATCACCATCACTGATACATCACTGTACCATACTACAATATAGTGTTACTGTAACTATTAAACATCACCATCACTGATACATCACTGTACCATACTAACACTATAGTAAAAATTAATTAAAGCTACATGGAAATATAAAAAACAACTAATGATAAAAATGACAATTTTTTTTAAACAAAATCGAAAAAATATTAAAATACAGAATAAATTTTACAAAAGTCAATAACGAATATAGCTAATTAGCAGATAAATAACACTGAGCAGTGCTTCGTGTAAGATTACTAGAGTAAAAAGCACAAAAACACACTGTAATATCATATATATAATAAAAATATGATAAATATTAGTGTTTGTTATTGCTTTGAGCGTGTTATTAAAATAATAAATCACGAAATATAATAAGAACTTATGTAATCATAGTACTAGCAATACTATAATACTAATAATATGCATCGTCTTTACACTTTTGCACAAGCTCCATTGTAGCCCATCCTGGGCGAGATATGTAACGTCATAAGAGTTATTAATAACAGCGGCAACATGAAAGGTCCAAGCACTCTGTTCTCGATTCTATTGTACTCTATTGCAAAGCAGACTCGTATATAACCTGCAGCGCTGGAAGGATTAACACGGTCAAACACAACACCGAGGTCACCGCTGCGTGTTAATCACGAGCACGCGCGTCCCGTCCCGTTAGTCGGTTGTGTTTGTAATGAATGAACCGAATGGCGTTACCTGCCCGGCTCTGCGCGCGATCTGCACGGCTACATCCAAACAGTCGCTCCAGTCTTCCATCACGATCAGCGGGTCGGCGGAGAGAGGCCTACACGACACATCCACGACCTCTAATCAATCACGGAGACGGGATCCGTGCAGCATCCGACCGACAGCGGCCACCGGCGCTTCCATACGTGACGCTGCTAAACCCTGCGCCAACTATACACATGCTAAGCCGGTTTAATACTGATTTTTTTATTGTTTATGTTTTTATTAAGTTCTGTAATATTTTAAAACACTTGTATCGATAGTATAATGTATATGTATGCTAAAAATAAAGTAGAATAAATAAATGTTTGCCGCTTAAAACAATGACGCAAAGTCACGCAGCAGAGGGCGCCAAAACCAAAGCGGGGAGCTGTACTGTACTGTACTGCACATATATATTTCAGGTGTTTAAATTGAGCAATATTTGGTGATTAATTTAATAATTATGTATGGGGAATACCATATAGACAAACGATAATTAACCTAACATTACATTATTTAAAATTAAACTTACTCATTGAAGCTTTAAAAGATCTAAGAAATAATATTGCACTTTTTTGATCCTTTTATTTATATTTTTATTAATATTCTTATGTAATAAAAAATCTAACATGTTGCTATCATGGATTACAATGAAGGTAAAAATTATCAAAATTAAAAAATACATAAATGGCTGTATATGTCAGTAAGAGATGGGTCTTAATAATTGATGATTTTTGTTTGTTTACTTTAAATTTTACTCATAAATATCCCGACATGACAGATATTTCTAAAATAAGTTTCTAGAGAAATCACCCTCCCTTTGGTTCCAGATCTGAGCGCGTGAGCTACAGTCAGCCAATCAGAGCGTTAGGAGGAAGCTCTCGGCCAATCGCTTGAGTTTAGGGCGGGGCTACATGTTTGAAGGTTAATAAGCGTTCTTTAATATAAATGTAATTGATTGAGCTGTTGTACTTAAAACACATTTTTTACTTTGTCAGGCATATATTTATAGTTACATTTTTCATAAATGCCTTAAATTGACAAGTAGATGAATTAAGGACCATCCATTAAAATAAAAAAAATCCAATAATTATCTTAAAATACTTCATAGGTATCGTTAAATGATTAAATGAATGCCTTTTAGCTTTTCAAAGCACAACGTGATGGATTATAGCATGCCATATTTGAGATTTTATTTAGATTAAATAACTATTAATAACAATAACAACAAAAATAATAATAAAAGCACAAAGTGACAGTCGAGACACATTTTATTTACAGCATCTTTGAAATTTGTTGACATTAAAAATATTCTTTATAGTGACAATTCAATGTACAGTTATAACTCTAACATGAGTTAAAGAAACACAGTATATGCATATGAATGCAAGAGTTATTGCTGTGCGATCTTTACCCGGGAACGACCTGAACATCAACATACAGAATGGCTTTTTTAAACACAACACGGAAATACACGTCAAATAAAACTGGATTAATGTACATTTAATTCTGCTCACCTTCGTGTCGCAGAACAACAGTCATTTTCTACAAACATGGCAAACAGGGAATGATCACAAGCACCAGAAACAAAACTGAAGGAGAGAAGCACAGCAAGGCTTCAGCATCGTAACCGTGAAAATATAAAGCGGGTCGGCTTACAAAGAAACGACGAGCGAGAGAAACGCAGACGTGTGCATCAGTAGATGAAGTCTCCGGGCTCCTCAAACTTGAAGCGCTTGGAGATGGCCTTCTGGTCCGGGGTCAGGCTCTCTTTATCGGAGGACTGGCGGCACTGGCCCAGGGTGTACGAGGCCATTACGATCAGCTCCGGAGCGCTCTCCTCCTCCTCCTCGTCTTCATCAGCAGGCTCCGAGACGCTCTCCGGACACTGGAGCCACTGGTGCTTCAGACAGTCTTCTGCGGTGGCTCGGCTCCTGAGCAAACAACACATAACATTCGATCGGGCCGACAAGAGATCTCCTAAATGTGACCCTGGAGCACAAAACCAGTCATACTGAGATCATCTGAAAGCTAAATAAATACGTTTTCCATTGATGTATGATTGGACGATATTTGAAAGTCTGCAAAAAAATCTGAATATTGAGAAAATCAGCTTTAAAGTTGTTCAAAATTACATTTATAACAATGCATTTAAAAAATATATATATTTATGATAGGAAATCTACTAAATATTTTCATTGAACATATCCTAATGATTTTTGGCTTAACGATAACATTTATAATTTTGACCCATTGTTGGCTATTGTTATTATTATCATCTGAAAGCTAAATAAATATGTTTTCCATTGATGTATGGTTCGGACAATATTTGAAAATCTGCAAAAAAATCTGAATATTGAGAAAATCAGCTTTAAAGTTGTTCAAAATTACATTTATAACAATGCATTTAAAAAATATATATATATTTATGGTAGGAAATCTACTTAATGGAACAAGATCTTAATATCCTAATGATTTTTGGCTTAACGATAACATTTATAATGTTGACCCATTGTTGGCTATTGCTATAAACATGACTGGGTTTGTGCTCCAGGCTCACATACGCTGATTTGCTTGCGCAAGAAACATTTCTGATTATTATCAATGTTGAACACCGCTGTTATTCTTCAGGATGAATGTAAAGCCCGACAGTGCTTTGTGTTGACTGTCTCTTACTCTGGCTCTTTGATGAGCAGGCTCTTGATGAAGTGGATGGCGGCTCGGTCCAGATGCTGCAGCTCCTCCTCGGTGTAGCTGATGTTGATCTGAGAGATGTTGAGGAAGGTCTCCTGCTTCTCGTCCCCCAGGAACGGCGAGATCCCCGTCAGCATCACGTACGCCAGGACACCGATGCTCCTGTGAGACGGAGGAGAGGAGCAGCATGCTCAAGCTAACACAACACCACGGTTTATTAGTGATGCATGCAGAATCGATCCGGATATCTTCATGCGATTCGCTCTGGTGCTTAGATTTTAATCTGATTATTATGCTGCTTTGAGAAGAGTCTGTTTGTCTCTATAAACAATAAATTGATGCATCGCGAATCGAGAAACTAGCTTAGATTTTAATCCACACACTCAAATGCTGATGAAGAAGAGTCATGTGACTTTAACTGGGCTCAGAATGCTTTTATATGACACCAGATTAAAGTAAACAGCACATTGTGAGCAACCGTGTAATTCGCTTTCTAAGTTTCTGAATTGTTATTTTAGGTTTGAGTGTGTGTAAGGATTAGTAGTCGACGATATTTGCCATTTATCAAATATCGGCCACTGTCACTGTGGCCCTGCGAATTTCAAAAGCCGATTTCATATCATCAGTCGTCATTCTGCTGGATCTGTCTGCTGCTTTTGACACGGTTAACCATCAGATCCTCCTGACCACCCTCTCATCACTGGGACTGGTCGGTCTTTCAGGGTGGCCTGGGGAGGGGAGGTATCCACAGAACATCAATTGGTCACTGGGGTTCCCCAGGGCTCGGTTCTTGGACCCCTCCTCTTCTCCACATACACTACATCACTGGGTCCCATCATACAGGCACATGGCTTCTCCTACTATTGCTATGCTGATGACACACAGCTCTATCTCTCATTTACCAACCAGATGATCCAACGGTAGCTGCACGGATCTCAGGCTCATCTCGGCATGGATGAAAGAACATCACCTACAGCTCAACCTGGCAAAGACTGAGCTTCTCGTCTTCCCTGCCACTCCAACTCTACAGCATGACTTCACGATTCAGTTAGGTTCATCAACAATTACCCCATCAGCTTCGGTCAGAAATCTTGGTGTAATCTTTGATGATCAGCTGACCTTCAAAGAGCACATTGTAAAGACTGCTCGATCTTGCAGGTTTGCACTTCACAACATCAGAAAGATCAGGCCCTTTCTGACAGAGCATGCTGCACAACTTCTTGTCCAGGCCCTTGTCATTTCTAGACTGGACTACTGCAATGCTCTTCTGGCTGGACTTCCATCAAACACAATCAAACCTCTACAAATGATTCAGAATGCAGCGGCACGACTGGTCTTCAACGAGCCCAAAAGAGCCCATGTTACACCTCTCTTTATCTCCCTGCACTGGCTCCCAGTTGCAGCTCGCATCAAGTTCAAGACACTGATGCTTGCATATAGAACAACCACAGGCCTACTTCCACTCAGCACCCTCCTACTTCCACCACTATTCACTACATCCCCTCCAGAAGCCCCGCCTAACTCTACATCCACCTCCAGAAGCCCCGCCTACTTCCACTCACTATTACGAATCTACATCCCCTCCAGAAGCCCCGCCTACTTCCATTCACTATTACGAATCTACATCCCCTCCAGAAGCCCCTCCTACTTCCACTCACTATTACGAATCTACATCCCCTCCAGAAGCCCCTCCTACTTCCACTCACTATTACGAATCTACATCCCCTCCAGAAGCCCCGCCTACTTCCACTCACTATTACGAATCTACATCCCCTCCAGAAGCCCCGCCTACTTCCACTCACTATTACGAATCTACATCCTCTCCAGAAGCCCCGCCTACTTCCACTCACTATTACGAATCTACATCCCCTCCAGAAGCCCCGCCTACTTCCACTCACTATTACGAATCCACATCCCCCCAGAAGCCTACTTCCACTCACTATACGAAACTACATCCCCTCCAGAGCCCCGCCTACTTCCACTACATCAAATTTACATCCCCTCCAGAAGCCCCGCCTACTTCCACTCACTATTACGAATCTACATCCCCTCCAGAAGCCCCTCCTACATCCACTCACTATTACGAATCTACATCCCCTCCAGAAGCCCCTCCTACATCCACCCCGAATCTACATCCCCTCCAGAAGCCCCACTTCCACTCACTATTACGAATCTACATCCCCTCCAGAAGCCCCACCTACATCCCCCTATTACGAATCTACTCCAGAAGCCCCTCCATCCACTCACTATTACGAATCTACATCCCCTCCAGAAGCCCCGCCTACTTCCACTCACTATTATCCCCTCCGAATCCACTACATACGAATCCTCCCCTCCAGAAGCCCCGCCTACTTCCACTCACTATTACGAATCTACATCCCCTCCAGAAGCCACGCCTACTTCCACTCACTATTACGAATCTACATCCCCTCCAGAAGCCCCACCTACTTCCACTCACTATTACGAATCTACATCCCCTCCAGAAGCCCCGCCTACTTCCACTCACTATTACGAATCTACATCCCCTCCAGAAGCCCCGCCTACTTCCACTCACTATTACGAATCTACATCCCCTCCAGAAGCCCCTCCTACTTAGCTCGCACTGATATAAACAATGGCTGAGACTTTGTGTTACGAGCACTTGCTCTGTCTGTTCGCCTCTTCAAGATTGTGAGTTGCTTTGGATAAAAGCATCTGCATGATGAATAAAAGTCCTCACGTGAAACATGGCAGTGAGGAAAAATAACTCACCACATATCAGTCGCTGTGCTGATCGGCTCATAACTCAGGATTTCTGGCGCTGGAATGATAAACATATCATTTACATAAGTTAAGTCCAGCATGTCCTAACATTTGACTGGTGGTGTATGTGCACTATATATGATCAGGGCCTAAAATTAACACTTTAATTAACTGATTGTAACAATCCCTGAGAACGTGATATGATTTAGCACGATTGTCAAAACACAAAGACTGCATTGTAATTATATAAATAGTAATATAAAAATCACTCTCGCTAATTATTTACAGCATCTCTGATCACAGTAGATTCAATTATAGATTGCTTGTAACAAGCATCTGATAATGCAGCATGCGCTAAAGATCTTCCCAGCTTTATAACGAGAAGCGTTTATTAATCTGCAAATCCTTGCAGATTTATACCAAAATAAAAGCTCCATGGTTTAATGTTTGAATGAATCAATGAATATTAGTGTTGTAAGTTTACTGTTGTTATATAAAAAAATGACTATTATTATTATTATATTATACATTTATACTTTCCAATAGTATTATAGTGATATTTGTTTATGATTATTATTATTATATTATACAGATTATAAATCTGTTTTTGCAGAAATTACAGTTATTATTTTCCTTAATTAATAGAAATACTTATATTATAGTGATATTTCTTACAGATTTGTTAATATTTTTGATAATAATTGTATAATTTGTAAGTAAATATATATGTTACTATTATTTAGTAGAATGTATGTAATACTACTGTTGAAAAATAATACAACTTTATTTTTTTTAAAGAAATAATCACAAAATATTTTAATTTTAATAGTAAATCCCCTTTATTTGGCCACAATTTAAAATGTTTAATTTTCATAAATTAAAATTAAATCAATGTGTTATGCCTTCATCTGATAAACAATAAAATTTATATACACAACACAGAATTTATGAGAGAAAAAAAAAATTTCATAAGGCTACTGTAAGATTAAATACAAATATTTTGTATGCATTCAAATAATTAGACGTGCTAAAAAACAAAATTTGGTAACAATAAAAATTCATACGGCCCTAAACATGTAATTCTTGTTACAATTGTAATAAATGAATGTTAAATTGTATAAGTTTCATGATTTTAATTAATTAGACATGCTTTTTGATTAATCAAATTTAATTTGACCATTAAAAAAGGAGTCCAGAAAAAAAAATTAATTTAGGAAAATTAAAACTTAAAAAAACATTAAAAAAAACTGAATCCAGAAAAATTCAAATGGGAAAAAAATAGAATGTATTAAAAAAATTACAAATAACAGAATCCAGAAAAATTTTAACTGAAAAAAATAGAATTTAGAAAAATTAAAACTGAAAAATAAATAAAATAAAATACAGAATCCTGAAATATCAAAAAAAAAATATATATAATAGAATTTAGAAAAATTAACGAAAAAAATATATATTATAATTAAAACTGAAGAATAATAATAAAAAAAACTGAAACCAGAAAAATTAAACCTGAAATAAAAATAGAATTTAGAAAAATTAAAACCGAAAAAAAACATTTAAAAAAAGGAGTCCAGAAAAAAAAGAAACAGAAACAAAAGAAAAAATAAATAAAACGGAATCCAGAAAAATTCAAATGGAAAAAATAGAATTTTGACAAATATAAACCTGATTTCATATGGCCCTAAATCTGATCTGGGACCGGCTCTTACCCACATACTCCGGCGTGCCCATGATCTCCCTGATCTCCTGACCGCTGCTCACCAGCCTCGACAGGCCAAAATCCACCACCTTTATATCCCCGAGAGGACTCTCGCTGGTCAGCAGGATATTCTGAGGCTGAGCGAGGAAAACAACAGAGCAACCCATAATCATAACGGTGTATAGCTCTGGAGAATAACATGTGTTTAGCCCACAAAAACATCCAGTCCGTCAAACACCACCCTGACACCATGAAAGTCAGATCTGGCTAAATGTGAATTTGAAAGCGTGGTGATTCGCAGCAGAGCAGAGTGAGGCGAGACTGACGTACTTTGAGGTCCAGATGCACCACGTTGTTCCTGTGAAGGAAGGAAAGTCCCTCCAGGATCTGTCTCATCAGTCTCTTCACGTCTTCCTCTTTGAAGGCTTCGTCTCGGTCGGCCACACACTGGTTAAAAATCTCCCCTCCTGCAGCACTGAACACGGACACAAACAAACACATTCATCTACAGATAGCAATGGGCTCAAAATACTCGCTCAAAATGTCTTTATTTACACTGAAAAAAATGCTTTCTTGCTTAGATTTTTTTTTCTTGTTTCCAGCCAAGAAGGATTTTACAGAGAAGTAAAAATGGTCTTGTTTTCAGAAAAAAAAAACGTAACATTTATGAGATTTTAGGCTTGGAAGAAGAAAAATAATCTGCCAATGGAGTAAGCAGAACAACGATATTTCAAACAGAAAACAAGATTATTTTGCTTACCCCATTGGCAGATTATTTTACTTGTTTCAAGCAAAAACTCACTTAATTTTTTCCTGAAAACAAGACTATTTTTACTTGTCTAGAAAATCCTTCTTGATTTAAGAAGTGATAGAGATTTTGGCTGGAAACAAAGCTAGAAAAGCATTTTTTTGCAGTGTACTCCGCGTGAAATATGACCCTGGAGCACAACACCAGTCATTTTTTGGAAGCTGAGATTTATGCATCATCTGAAAGCATCTAAATAATATTTCCATTGATGTATGGTTTGGATAATATTTGAAAATCTGGAATCTGAGGGTGCATAAAAATCTAAATATTGAGAAAATCATCTTTAAAGTTGTTCAAATGAAGTTCTTAGCAATGCATATTACTAATAAAAACTTAAGTTGCGATATATTTACAGTAGGAAATTTACAAAATATCTTCATGGAACATGATCTTAATATCCTAAAATCCTATAAAATATTCCCATTTCAAATAAATGCTGTTCTTTTGCACTTTCTGTTCATCTGTGAATCCTGAAAAACAAAATCAGTTTCCACAAAAAATATTAATGTTTTCAACATTGATAATAATCAGAAATGTTTCTTGAGCAGCAACATATTATGATGATTTCTGAAGATCATGTGACACTGAAGACTGGAGTAATGATGCTGAAAATACAGAAATAAATTACAGTTTAACACATATTCACATAGAAAACATTTTATTTGCAATAAAATTTCTAAATTTTACAGATTTTACTGTATTTTTGATCAAATACATACTTGTTGAGCAGAAGAGACTTTTCAAAATATGAAAAATTTTACAGACCCCAAAATTGTAAACATTAGTTAGTACAATATTATTCTTTAAAAAAAATATTTGAGGGAAATTAGACTTTAGTGCATCCTTTAAAAAAGGGAATTTTTTCCCTCGTGCACAACTTTAGTTTTTTCTGTTTCTGAATATGCACGCTTTTCCAGATCAATAACTCATATTACGTTTATCCTGAATTATGGGAGATGAGCGGTTTAATCATCATGTTCCAGACCAGTGCTGGACGAGTGTCTGTCGGAGCGGCTTTATCCCGAAACACGGAGAAGAGCTGAGCAAATAACATTTCTAAAAATGCGTCTACAACCATGTGATTTTAACGACAACACATCCAGAACAATGGACTCTTGTGCTTGGGACATGCCTGCAACCAAAATAAACACTAAGCTTGTTACCATCCGAGCAAAATCTGAAATCTGACCTGCTTTGCTCCTCTAATACGTCTATGAAGTAGTGTTTTAAATACAGACCGAGTGTTCGAATGCACAGTAAACAGTTTTAAACGTCCCGCAGGCTGAGAAACCTTTAATGCAAGTATGTGTGAAGCTTGATTTAATGTCAGCGCAGGTCCTCGGATGATTCCCAATGTCCTGCGTTCCTGATCAGACCGCGTGATGAACTCGATTAGACACAGCAGCCTCAGACCAGAGCTGTGTGAGTGAGTGTGTGTGTGTGTGTGTGTGTGTCAGAGTGAGTGTGTGTGTGTGTGTGTGTGAGAGAGAGTGAGTGTCTCAGAGTGAGTGTGTGTGTGTGTGTGTGTGTGTGTGTGTGTGTGTGTCAGAGTGAGTGTCTCAGAGTGAGTGTGTGTGTGTGTGTGTGTGTGTGTGTGTGTGTGCGCGTGGATACAGTCTGGCTTTCAAGGACACAATAAGAAAATAAACAAATAAAATAAACAAAACTTGTTTGTCAAAAGTGGGGGAAAAAAATCAACCACCTTTAAATAACCCATATTTTGATACTGTGCATTAACATTCCTAAGTTGACAGTGCAAAATTTAAGATGATATACAACTGTAAAAAAAAATATATATATATATCATTTTTTGTAAACAATGAAGACGATACAAAGAAATTCTCATCGTGAACTGTATCTTTGAGCATTTATGATATTTCACTCAACTGTAGTAATTCTATTTTTTTTAGTAATTCTATGTTTTTTTAAATTAATTAATTTAATATTACTACTTGGCATTCAGCTGTAGCTTATTTCTCAAGGTTTTATTTTATTTTATTTTTTTTCCTTTTTGCTAGTTTCTTTTCTCCAGTTAAAATGTTTTATTAGTTGTATTTTTTTATTTTATTTTAAGTTTTAGTATATTTTTTCATTTTTATTAGTTTGTATTATATATATATATATATTTTTAGGGTTTGTTTTGCCTTATTTATTTTTTATTTTTTGTTCTATTTAAGTAACACCGAGCATTTACTGTACATTTTATTTCTGCTTTATGTCTATGACTGACAACACTTTAACAGTTTTAGTTAACCGTGAGCATAAATCCTCGCGCACACAAACCTTTCTATTCTGTGAAATCTACAGCAATGCTCAGTGTTTATAAAACCGTAAACCAGGGCCGTCTTATGACCCTCATAACCCGAGCGAGACTGTCTGGCAGGGAAAGTCATTAACACCAGCACAGCTGTAAAACATGGCTTTCAGAGGCTCTTCTGTCTGCTGTCCTCTAGAGACACGAGTAATGAGCGTCCAGCGGAGCCAAACCCGCTCCACAGCCTACAGAGAAACACTGGCATCCAGCCAGAGCATAACTAGGTCATGATTTGGGGCCGGATGAGGGGACGACTGAGCGATCACATCACTAATGCAGTGCAGGGGTCAGTCCACATGCACGCACGCACGCACGCACGCACACGCACGCACGCACGCATGCACACACACTCACGCACGCACGCGCACACACACACTCACTCATGCACACACACACGTGCACACTCACACTCTCCGCAAACTCACACTCACTCACGCACACACACTCTCACGCAAACTCGCACTCACTCGCACACACTCGCACGCACGCACACAAACACGCACGCACAAACACGCACACAAGCAATCGCGCGCACACACACACTCATGCACAAACACACACACTCTCACGCAAACTCGCACTCACTCACGCACACAAACACACACGCAAATCTTGTTCTTCTGGATGGCGTTCACATTAGAGATCAAAGAGGAGGGTGATGCCTTTAACCACTGATCTATTTCCAGAATATCTTCACTGTCAAATGACAAAAGCACACTGAGCCGAGTAAATCATTAGGACTGAATGAAAAGCTCTTCTGATGGAAGATGCTGTTAAAAGAAGGTAGTGTTTCTCACGGAGCACAGCTGGGCTTGTGTGGAGCTCAGTGCGTCAGTTATTAGATATCATGAGATATCAGGGCCCGGGGCCAGCGTGAAGGACGCTCGGGACAGTAGACGGATGGGTCACTTACCCGATCGGACCACTGCAGTGTCGTCGCGAAATTGTCTCATTTGCATGCGTTATTAAGCCTTAAATAAAATTCAAGCAATTAAAAAGCATTTGGGGCGGAAAAAGACAACTCTTTTCAGTAGCCTACTTGCACAGATAGCCGCGTCTCTGACACGCATGAACGGCAAACAAGCCTTTATATATACAACAGATTATTTATTAATTAGTAGTTAATCAAGTGTAAGAAATTACATTTAATTTGTTTCATTATGCACTATTTTGTTCTATTATGCACTGTAAGCCATACGTTTTTACATTAATATCTTTATGTATTTATTTGGGCAATGGGGTCACTCGGGGCCCTAAGCTCGGGGTCTTCGATTTCTGCTTGTGGCCACCAGAGGGCCCCCAAGAGTGGCCTACATAAAATTAGTTTATTTTATATATTTTTTGTATTATTCTTCATGATATATTATGTGAATGGACTATTGTAATTATACAAAAGCTCAATATTAAATAATAAACGTATTATTTCATAGCAACGTGTTATGCAGGCGCACAATAATGGCCATGTTGATCATATGCGCTGGACGCTGCCGTGTGGATCTGTCGGATTAACATCACGTAAATTCTCCCGAAATACATGAACTAAGTGGTCAGTTAGCTGGGAGAAAAACAGTACACTTTATAGTAACCTACACAATGTGTATTTGACAGGAATAAAACATGTCGCCCATTAATTAAAAGGATTATTATTGCTGCTTTCCAGAGAAATCTGTGTGTATTTAACAAACAAAGAGTCTTTTTCACTTAATTGAAGTGTATTTAAATATCTGAAACCTAAAATAAATGTAATTCGGCTGAAAACACTGAACAGTTATGAAATATTAAAAAAGAGCTTTTTTCTGGATCAGCGCCTGCCAAAGTGTGGCGCGTCAAAGGGTTAAAATCAATCGCGTTTTGTGGTGGGGGGGGTTGTCAAATTCAGTATGGAGGCTGTGTGGCACAAATCAGGGGTGTGTTTCTCAAAAACATCATTAGCGACCTATAGCCGTTATTTCAATTAACTAACGATAGAACTCGCGACCATAATTGCTTTTGTGAAACCCCCCCCACCCCCACACAGTTAATTAGCATAGGATCTCTCTTTTTATAGGGAAGTTAATATTTGATCATCAAAACATCAGCAAATAGCCTCGACATCTTAATATATTATAATATGACATTTTACCTAGTTTAGTGAATATAACTTATAATAATATAAAAATAACTTTCCCGGGTATATATTTTTGTAATAAAAATAAGCTTCTGTTTCATTACCTTTTGGGTCTTTGCTATTATATTCCAATATCATTATGCCTCAAATAGTTATAGATTAAGAGTTGTTTAATGCTCTATGCTTAATATGTATTATAAGAAAGTATGACTTGTAATAAAATTACAACTTCAGTTAATATTTATGTTGTTAAAATAACTTTCCGTTCTGTAAATGCATTGTCTGCTGGTTTTTAGCACATAACGCCACTTAATAGCTTACTTTTTAAGACTTTGAATGTTAAAGTGCAAATTAAGACATGACCACTCGTGTATGTTTTCAACGGTTACAATTAAAAATTACACAGACGGGTAAAAACATGCAACACAGCTACAACAAACATAACTGATAATGTTAGATTAATAGTGTGTGAATAATCAAGTTTTGACAATAACCGGTTATATTAGTGGCACTGATAAAGGCTTGGGCCGGCTTTGGACAAATACACACAGAAGTATGTCAAAATACCCCTCTGGGCAAGTAACTTTACCAAGGATTAATCTATACTGAATGTACAGATGCACCTGATCGACCGGACATGTTTATATTTTAGAGCATCTTCTGTCCCGTGCTTGCACACAAACGGCACTGCAATCATTGTGTGGAAATATTATGTTATTATTATAATTAGTCCATTAACAGAGGCCAGGGACGATGAAGACAGACACAAAGAGGAGAAAATACTGCAGCAGTAGCAGGCAGAACAAGACCTTAGTGAATAAAACGTGAATATATAGGAAAAAACTTTCCCGGGTATATATTTTTGTAATAAAAAATAAACGTGTTTCTGTTTGCATTTCTTTTGTGGTCTTTGCTCATCTATTGTCAATATGTATTCATGCCTGGCAAATAGATGATATATTAAGTGTTGTTTAATTGCTCGTCATGCTTAATATGTAGTGCCAGTACTTGTAATAAAAGTACAACTGCGTTAATATTTATAGTTCGGGTTATGTTTAAATGCATTGATAAAATAACCATCACTTCATTAATAAGAACAAAATGTTGTATTATATTACCATACCGTACTATTATTAATTTGAAATAAGCTCTGAAACACATTGAGCAGAAACCGGAGCTGCACCCACTGCATCAGCCTCCATTTGGGCTCAGATCTCACGCCACAGGAGCTGCAGTCGCTGCACTCTCCCACTGTGTAGGAGGAAACCGCTCAAGAGTGTGAGAACAACACACATAAACAGCACATTGTGTACTTGACTACCAACAGATTCACCATGTGCAACTGGAGCCCCTGTAAAACTGATGTTATAGTTAAACATTCGCTAGAACGCAATACTGTATGCATTTTATTTATTTTTCAACATCGTCTAGTTTAATTTGATGTAATAAAACTAAACAAACATCTAGAAACAGACATCTGCAATTCTACAACTGATCATTTAAGTGTGGGAGAACAAAACTCACCCGAACCAGATTTAAAGCTCGTTTCACCGTGTATTAATGATTCAGAACCACACGAGCGTGAAAGCCATAGTGAGTACTAGCAGCAGTCGTTTCAAATCCGTATGAATTTCACTGCATGACTGTGGAGCATCAAGAAATGTTATTGGTAAATGTGTTTCCATTATAGCTTGTGCATGTTTTCATATTGCACGCATGTGCTTCAAATTGAGTGCATAAGTTTGTTTATTCGCATTTTAATATTTTATGTGCATTTTGGCATTTCCATTCAGCGCTTTTTTAAATGCAATATTTTATGCAAAATTTGCACAACATGGATGATTTTTTTTTTTACTAATGTACAAGTGCAACACCATCTTTCACACCAACACAACAATCTGAGCTCTAGTGCAAAAGTGGAGTAAAAGTAACAAGTGGAGTAAAATGCTGTAAAATATACACACTTTAAGTTGCAAGAGATGACACCGTATCTATAATGGAATTTATTCATAAACCAATAGCACTGGAATTACGGAGTCAATTAATCTTGGAGTTGCACGAATGAATGAACGAATGCACAATTTTTTTTTTAAATAGTAAGTTTATGATGAAGTCAAGTAGTATCGAAAGAGATGAGTTTTCAGTTGCTGCTTGAATAGTGAGTGGAAGTAGGCGGGGCTTCTGGAGGGGATGTAGATTCGTAATAGTGAGTGGAAGTAGGCGGGTGCTTCTGGAGGAGGAGAGTAGTAATAATAGTGAGTGGAAGTAGGCGGGGCTTCTGGAGGGGATGTAGATTCGTAATAGTGAGTGGAAGTAGGCGGGGCTTCTGGAGGGGATGTAGATTCGTAATAGTGAGTGGAAGTAGGCGGGGCTTCTGGAGGGGATGTAGATTCGTAATAGTGAGTGGAAGTAGGCGGGGCTTCTGGAGGGGATGTAGATTCGTAATAGTGAGTAGAAGTAGGCGGGGCTTCTGGAGGGGATGTAGATTCGTAATAGTGAGTGGAAGTAGGCGGGGCTTCTGGAGGGGATGTAGATTCGTAATAGTGAGTGGAAGTAGGCGGGGCTTCTGGAGGGGATGTAGATTCGTAATAGTGAGTGGAAGTAGGCGGGGCTTCTGGAGGGGATGTAGATTCGTAATAGTGAGTGGAAGTAGGCGGGGCTTCTGGAGGGGATGTCGATTCGTAATAGTGAGTGGAAGTAGGCGGGGCTTCTGGAGGGGATGTAGATTCGTAATAGTGAGTGGAAGTAGGCGGGGCTTCTGGAGGGGATGTAGATTCGTAATAGTGAGTGGAAGTAGGCGGGGCTTCTGGAGGGGATGTAGATTCGTAATAGTGAGTGGAAGTAGGCGGGGCTTCTGGAGGGGATGTAGATTTGTAATAGTGAGTGGAAGTAGGCAGGGCTTCTGGAGGGGATGTAGATTCGTAATAGTGAGTGGAAGTAGGCGGGGCTTCTGGAGGGGATGTAGATTCGTAATAGTGAGTGGAAGTAGGCGGGGCTTCTGGAGGGGATGTAGATTCGTAATAGTGAGTGGAAGTAGGCGGGGCTTCTGGAGGGGATGTAGATTCGTAATAGTGAGTGGAAGTAGGCGGGGCTTCTGGAGGGGATGTAGATTCGTAATAGTGAGTGGAAGTAGGCGGGGCTTCTGGAGGGGATGTAGATTCGTAATAGTGAGTGGAAGTAGGCGGGGCTTCTGGAGGGGATGTAGATTCGTAATAGTGAGTGGAAGTAGGCGGGGCTTCTGGAGGGGATGTAGATTCGTAATAGTGAGTGGAAGTAGGCGGGGCTTCTGGAGGGGATGTAGATTCGTAATAGTGAGTGGAAGTAGGCGGGGCTTCTGGAGGGGATGTAGATTCGTAATAGTGAGTGGAAGTAGGAGGGGCTTCTGGAGGGGATGTAGATTCGTAATAGTGAGTGGAAGTAGGCGGGGCTTCTGGAAGGGATGTAGATTTGTAATAGTGAGTGGAAGGCGGGTGCTGAGCCTGTGGTTGTTCTATATGCAAGCATCAGTGTCTTGAACTTGATCCGAGCTGCAACTGGGAGCCAGTTCAGGGAGATAAAGAGAGGTGTAACATGGGCTCTTTTGGGCTCGTTGAAGACCAGTCGTGCCGCTGCATTCTGAATCATTTGTAGAGGTTTGATTGTGTTTGATGGAAGTCCAGCCAGAAGAGCATTGCAGTAGTCCAGCCTAGAAATGACAAGGGCCTGGACAAGAAGTTGTGCAGCATGCTCCGTTAGAAAGGGCCTGATCTTTCTGATGTTGTGTAGTGCAAACCTGCAAGATCGAGCAGTTTTTACAATGTGCTCTTTGAAGGTAAGCTGGTCATCAAAGATTACATCAAGATTTCTGACCGAAGCTGATGGGGTAATTGTTGATGAACCTAACTGAATCTTGAAGTAATGCTGTAGAGTTGGAGTGGCAGGGAAGACAAGAAACTCAGTCTTTGCCAGGTTGAGCTGTAGGTGATGTTCTTTCATCCACGCAGAGATGAGCCTGAGATCTGTGCAACAACCGTTGGATAATTTGGTTGGTAAGAGAGATAGAGCTGTGTGTCATCAGCATAGCAATGGTATGAGAAGCCATGTGCTTGTATGATGGGACCCAGTGATGTAGTGTATGTGGAGAAGAGGAGGGGTCCAAGAACCGATCCCTGAGGAACCCCAGTGACCAGTTAATGTTCTGTGGATTCCTCCCCTCCCCAGGCCACCTCGAAAGACTGACCAGTGAGATAGGATTCAAACCAGCAAAGTGGAATCCCAGTGATGTGAGGGTGGACAGGAGGATCTGATGGTTAACCGTGTCAAAAGCAGATTCAGTATAAATGAGGACTGATGATATGGAATCGGCTTTTGAATTTGCAGGTCTTCAGTGACTGAGAGCAGCGCTGTCTCAGTTGAATGGCGACTCCTGAAACCTGACTGTTTAGCGTCCAGTTTGTTGTTCTGTGAAAGAAACAATGAGACCTGGTTGAAGACAACTCGTTCATGTGTTTTGGCTATGAATGGAAGGAGAGAGACAGGTCTGTAGTTTTCTAAAAGAGAAGTGTTTAATGTAGTTTTTTTTGTATTGAAGTAAAAAATATATTTGAATTGAAAAACAAGACAAATAAAGTGAGAAAGATATTAATTTTATGCAATGCATGTAATGCCATGAATTTAAGACCTTCTGCTCTGATTTAATCATTTTTAAAGGCTTTAAATTGTGGAAAATTAAGACTTTTAAGACCCACACAAATACTGTTGTTTCCCCACACACACTGGCTTGGCATAGCCAAAGAGCGCAAAATCTCACGTTAACTATGAAAACGAATTGTTCTGCCTTGTCAATGTCTTGGCCAATAAAATCAGCACCAAATTATTGGCTTCTTTGGCCAATTATTCTTCATCATGGACAGTAAAACTAGGATGTGTTTTACTAGGAGGTGCATTGAGCTGTCGGTCTCGAGGGCTGATATGCATTCATTGAGGATTGAGTGACTGCTTAAACTAGCAGTGCAGGGCTTTCCCAAACCCGCCTCTGGAGATTAAACCCACAGATGATCCTCCCTCTTTGGGCCGTCAGCCACGGCCCGGCCGCTGAGAGCGCTGACAGCTGGAGCTCCCCGCCTCGCTAGAAAAAGCATGAATAAGCCCTCTATCATTCCAGCCAGACCCTGTTTCTAAACCACACCCCCTCCTTCAAACCGTCCCAGTGCCCCCAAATATCCCTAAGATGGAAAGAAAGGAAAGAGCTGTCGTTACGCCCGTCTCTTTCTGGATTTCACATGCTAGACCGAGAGAGAGAGAGAGATGCACAGAAAGAGCACTTAAACGAGCTCTGTTATCACGCCGGATACTGCTGACGGGGAGAAAAGGGTAATTTGAGGCACTTTACTCAGAGCTTCTGCTGCTTCCGTGTCATGCTGTTGATCTCATCTCTAATACGAGCTCAACGACAGACTGAGGTTTAAGACGAGAAAAGCGTGCTAGCAATTAAAGAGAGATTAAACATTCATTCAGGACCCAAAAAGAATATAATCCTTTTAAAGGGACCTCAGCAAATTTCCAAGGGGGCTGCGATATCACATCAAATGATTTTTTATATTTCTACACTTAAAAAATAAATTACATTTATAAAAAAAAAAAATCAGAAATTGCTTTTTAAATTTCATAATTACGTACAAAGAAACAGCACATATCATGTTGAATTAAATATAATGTTTTCAAGAAGAGATTGTATTTTCTTGTAAATTGAGCTTTCATATTCACGGTTATTTACAACTTTAAAAAATATATATTTTTACAGTATAGTTACATTGTAAATTTGGGGTCAGTATTTTTTTATGTTCATGACTGCATTTATTTGATCAAAAATACAGTAAAACAATAATACTGTGAAATATTACAATTTAAAGTATGATTAGTTTTCTTTTTGAATTGCTGAATTTAAGAAAAAATGTGTATTGTTTAAAACAGTGCCGCTTCATATTTTTAATACATTGTGATACATTTTTTGGGGATAAACAAAGATTAAAAAAAATATGTTTGTAACATTATAAATATCATTACTGTTACTTGCTTATCAATGCATCCTTGTTGAATAAAAGTAAAATAATTATGTTTTAATTATTAAAATGATTATACTAGTAGCAATTGCTATTTGTAGTGTTCAAATTATTTTGAGAAACTATAAAGAACAATCGTTTGTTTAAAATTGTATTTTAATAATTTATAATTCCATTTCTAGTTTCCATAAAGTTTGAAGCCTTCAAAAATGTAAATATTGTCTGATAATGGGGGTTATGGAGAAACAAAAAGGTTGTACATTTTTGGGTTACCAGCTAGTTAATGCAATCGATTGCGTAGACCAAGTCTGATTATAATAATAATAATAAGTCTGATTAGTTAGTTTGCACTGTGCACTAAAAGTCAGTATGCATGTATTAATTCGATGACCTCCCGTGGCCAATCTGGACAGGTTTTAGACCCCAAGTGAATTAATCTGGAAGAAATGCTTATCGGGGTCAAAGTTGAGCATTTGCCTGACCAGCAGGTTCTTGGCCTGGTCTTAGGATGCTAATCTGCTGGTGTAATCTATTATCTGCCTAATGGCCTGTCTGACCCCCCCCCCAGGGTCTTGGCAAGATGCGGTCAGAGCAGATGTACAGAAGGCAATCAGGAGCTCACGGACAAATGCCGTCTAAAACAGGGCCGTGGATAATATACTTCACCAGTTACTTGATAACAACTGGTGTGGTTTTAAATACATCATGCACTTTCTAAAGGCTGGACACGCTATAAAACAAATCAAATGAGTGCGGTCTCAGCCGACCTGACACGGTTATGTTAGCTCTGCTCCAGTTATTTATATGCATTCATTTAGAAGCAACTCGACTAATCTGCTGCAGATTCAGGCTGTGCACAGCGTGAGCGACCTAGCGTGCATCACTAATTACATCGAGCTTTGCTGTTAGTGGCACGGGTTTGTATCGATGTGTAGGGTAACATGTCACGAGAGAGCTTGAGCAGATCAGTCTAATTAAAGCAGTGTCAAGATAAACGAATACGGAGTAAAGTGATGAGACAAAACAACACTACAGGAGATGGTCTGAGATGCATGCAACTAGATTAAACAAAACATTTGCTGAAGAAAAGCAGCACAAAACATGATGAATCTGATAATACTGATTATGTCATTGGACTTTATTAATAGAAATAAGATTCATATGTTAGATTTCATGCATCACATATAAGGAGAGATGATGAGGAGATGGATTCGGTGTCAAGGCAAAAAGCAAACATGACTATCTGGCAATATTTATATCTTTAATATACGTGCATGTGTCTATTTTGTGTCTTATTGCTGTTGTGTTTTTCATCAAAAATAATAACGCACCACAAACTAAAATTTAATTTTAAAGTAAGGGGAAAATCACTCCCGGATAATCAGAAATGGGCAAAAAGGCAGGATGAGGGAGGAGCCGGTTGCTGAAACCACGCCCACCTAGCGCGACAAGCAGTGGGAATCCACCTGTCACTCAAGTGGCCACGCCCTTAATTATGCAGAACTTTAAGACTTAATATAATTTAAACGGATGAGTTATAAAAAAACTCCACCCCCTCACAGTTATCATGAAGGGCAAAATTTGCGATATAGACCAAAACATACTTTTTTCTGCTGTAAAGTTGGGCATTTTAACATGGGGGGGGGGGGGGTCTCCCTTTTGGAGCCCGCCTCTAGCGGCCAGTCGATGAACTACAGTTTTAGTCACGTCCGTGTTGGGTTCACAATAGAGCGAGAGGTTGCCGCTTGGTCAAAATGCGGTGCATGTAATAAATGAACATTACCAGTTGAGATTGAAAACACACGTGTAATGGTAAATTGGATGAGTGCGGCTCTTAAAGTAACAGCGCGCTATATTCCTGCTGCCACTCAGTGTTTGATATTAATCAAACAACAAATGACAAAAATAACACACTGCTCTTGAGCGAAAGACTTTTGTAGCTTTAATAAGAAACAAAGAAAGTTCTTACAGTGAAGACTTTTATATTTGATGATTCATTTCTGTGAACGGAGTACTTTGCATTACAAAAACCTTAAAGCATAGTTTGCTTTATTAATAACAGTTTAATTATTGTGAGGACTTTAGTTTGTGTTACTAATACCAGTTACTCTAATACGGTGTTGAGAATTGTGAAAAATTATCTAGGTCTCTAAAATGTAGATTATTTACAGAAAATAAAATACATCACTATCTTTAAATAAATCACTCATATACAGTTTTGGTCATATGGTCCACTCATAATCGTGATGATTTTTTTTGCCATAATCGAGCAGCCCTACTATAAAACATAGTTATGCATGCAATATATTCTGTTGGCCAAAGTGGCAGAAAACTATTTTTATCAATGCATTCTGGAAATTCCCCTATTCTTTCATTCAGGCTCTGGCTTGCATGTTGAGAGCCAGCTGCTGGTGAAGGACGGCCGTGTGGGCAGATGATGAGCGAGTCCAGACGAGAGCGACCTCGCTGCTCGTGCAAACCCAGTCGATTGATATAGATCGGCCTGCAGGGAGAAACGGGACCGGGACACGGTGGTCGATACGGTCACGCACGCCGCGTGATAATCAACTCTTCCTCATCACAGTCGAGTCTGTCATGGCTTCTCTTCTGCTCTTCCTCAACACGTTTCTATGTAAACTGAGGCATCTCGTCAGTTTCCATGGTGGGGAAGAGGTCTATGCGCTCTAGGGCTGTCAAAATAAAATTAGAATTTCGATTATATTCGCCGAATTTAAAATAAAATCCACATTCGAATGCAAAAAAAGTTGCATTTGAATTGTAGGTGTGCATCAGGCTCGATGACGATGTAGGTGTCGTTGCATTTTAATGCTTTTTTTAGTCTATCAATTCAAAATATTGCAGAAAAAGACATCAATGCAGAGAAGATGGTGTTTACCTCAAAACTGAAACCAAGCCGTTCAGACAGAACGCATATTATTGCATTCTTCTATCAGCGTTGCACTCGCGTCTCGAACAAGAGACACATGTTTGGAAAGCATGTCAAATTTAATGCAAGTTAAACTTATACAAAAAAAATGTTTATGGAGTTTTTTCAACATCCAATGTTTTTAAATGAAAAAAGTATGTTACTCTGTGATTGGTTTTCTGTACTTAGTATTAAACTATGCATACATATGATACTTTTTGTTTCTAATTATTTAAGAAACGTAATTAATTATATATGTTTTTAAACAATATGCACTTTCAAAGATAGTCGTGTTTTTTTTCTTCTGCGCATTAGTAATATTTAGCTCGAAGCGCCCTCTTGTGGCCTCGGGAGAGAAGCCGAAAGCTTTTTTCCCTTAAAGGGATCATATAATGCCCATTTTCCACAAGTTGATATTATTCTTTAGGGTCTTAATGAAAAGTCTGGAACATCGTTTGGTTAAAATTGTTAATTGGTAGAGTAAAAAACACTTTGTAGCCTGTCAAAATCAGTTCTTTTTAGAGCGAGCCGTATTGTGTGATTCTCCTTTAAATGTTAATGAGCTCTGCTGACTCCGCCCCTCTCTTCCGAGCGCGCGCTCTCAGAGGGACTGTTAACTTTAACCGCATTCATCGTGAAACTCGCTAATTAGCAAAGGCGATTTACAAAGATTCATTTAAAAAACTCTGTACTCATTTCTTCTATAGATGATCACGATTGATTTTCGCAAACATAGACGCATTTATGTAGATCGAGGGCGCTTTCTCTTCAGAACCAAATGTAATCCTCTTCAGCGGCTCAGATGTCGGGAGTAAATGACGACTGCTATGTTCATTATTACATCCAACAACAAAACACCTCGGAGTGATTCTAGTCTACATCTGCTCCGGCGGAGAAACGACTGATAGACGGGTCTGAGGTGAGACAGCAGTGCAGTCTGTGCTGAAACACTCCTGTCAATCAAACGATAGTGGGCGGGGCCTCTGTCCGTGTGACGTCACACTGAGATCGGCTCGATTTGAGAAAGAGATAAAGATTTTATTAGATAAAAAAAAAAAAACAACAGGGTGGATTTGTCACCATAGAGAGTTTGTGTACACACTGCCAACATGCATTTCAGTTCAAACTAGTGGTAAAAGTGTATATGACCCCTTTAACAGAAATTATACCATTTAAATTCGTATATTGATATTTTAGTACAACATTCGAATTTAGTTTTTCAGCCAATTTGACAGCTCTAATGGGCTCTATGTGTTTGGAGGGGCAGATTAACACACACACACACACACACACACACACAGACAGACACGGATACACACACACAGACACGGATACACACACAGATATACACACAGACACGGATACACACAAACACACACACACACAAAGACACACACACACACACACACACACACAAAAGTATGCTTTGACATACTTTTCAGGATCCAATGCACTTTGACAAGAAAAAACAAGAATCAGTTGCAGCTTGATCTTTTGAAAGACACGAGCGCAGAGCCATAATGAAATAATGCAGATCATCTGCTCCAGATTGTATCAGTCGATGAATCCATCAGACTCCAGGTCAAAACAAAATGTCCAACGAGACCGAGTTGAATCCATACGCGCTCGATGGTTGAGTGGAAGCCAGATGTGTGTGTGACCCAATTCATGCCAAATGAAATAAACCATCAGTGTGACCTTTCAAGAGCATTAAATCTGCTTCATATGACCACCACCGGGATGGAAACATTGGAGCACACACAATAGATATTAAGCAGGGCTGTGTGATATTTACAAAAAAATAAAAAAAAACATATACACATCTCAGTATTTATTTATTATGATAATAACTAAACAATATTTTATTTTTGTGCTTGTACCTCCACTGCTTTAGGCCCATCGTGGATAAATAAATATGGCACTAAAACCACCAATAGGTGATAGCAAGTCCATTAATTGAATCATTCATCAAACGATTCATTCAGGAACAGCACAGTTTTAATGAACTGCTGTATAATTTAATATTACATTAGCAATTGTGATATTGACAAATCAAATGTTTGTTACAGGCAGGGCTGGTTTTTATCATTTCTAAATTGAATTTGATTCAATATTGATTCATTTTAAAATACTTCAGGTACGTGGCAATTTCTTTTATGGAACAAAAGCTCTAAATGATGTACAATTATGGAAATTAACAACAGAGCCTAAACAACTAGAATTTAACTTCCATTTATTCTATCATGAGTCCCTTAATGAGGAGATTAATGAGTGAATCATTAATCAAACAACTCTGATTCATCATTGACTTGTTTTTCTCCGGCTTTGATTGAATCTCTTTTTGTTGTTAGAACAGAAAAAATATTCTGTCAAAAATATAACTCCCTCAATATTAACTTCATATTGTTTGACTGCTTGTATGAGTAAATTTAACATTGGTGATCACACTCGCGCTAATATTCAGGAAAACAGCACTCTTGCTTGAGCAATATTAACTATATCCTATCTTATAAGACACAAAAACACATACAGCGATATTTGTCTTTTCAGAACTCAAATTCTGTCTGTATTCTAATAAGCTTCATTATGCAATAAATGCCTTTGGATTTTAAAGACGCGTTTTTGTTTGTTTTTTGCAAGTGACATACCTGATAATATCAGCTCACACATCGTTAAAACAACTATTAGATTATTATCGTAGACAATGAACACCGCACACCCTAACATTGAGTGCAGTAGAGTGTGTGAAGGACTACAGCAGCTGTACAGATGATGAGCAGCAGAGGGGTCCGGAAATGCTTTGTCCAGTAGCCCAAAGTTCAATGTTAATCTCAGCATTTGGCTGCAAGGGAAACCTAATATGCCAGCGCACATGCATGCATTACCACAATAACTCGGTGTGTGTGTGTGTGTGTGTGTGTGTATCTGTGTGTGTGTATATCCGTGTCTGTGTGTGTGTGTGTCTGTGTGTATGGACACCGCAGCGTGTCTCCGGAAGCGCAGTCTGTGTGTGTATATATGTGTGTGTGTGTGTATATATGTGTGTGTGTGTGTGTGTGTGTGTATCCGTGTCTGTCTGTGTGTGTGTATATCTGTATGTTTGTGTGTGTGTGTGTGTGTGTGTGTATGTGTTTGTGTGTGTGCGTGTATGTGTCTGTGTGTGTGTGTATCTGTGTGTGTTTGTGTGTGTGTGTGTGTGTGTGTGTCTGTGTGTGTTTGTGTCTGTGTGTGTGTGAGTGTGTGTATCTGTATGTGTGTGTGTATCTGTATGTTTGTGTGTGTGTGTGTTTGTATCTGTGTGTGTGTGTGTGTATCTGTATGTTTGTGTGTGTGTGTGTGTGTTTATATCTGTGTGTGTGTGTGTGTGTATATCTGTGTCTTTGTGTGTGTGTGTGCGCGTGTGTGTGTGTACGTGTGTGTGTGCGGATGCTGAACGTCGCTGGAATAGCGAGTGCTTACTGAGGCGTGCTCAGTTTCGCTCCGGGGGGGTTTATAGGTGGATTAGTGCTCTGGTTTTCTCTCGCTCTTGTTTTCTCTCCATGTACTCGTGTTCATCTCATTTACCTTCGCTGATCCTCGGTTATGCAGTCAGAGCTCAGTCTCAAAGTACTTTCTTAATTGGATAGGATGGGATTTCACCTCAATGTTTAACGCACGGCACAGTTTATACTCACAAGCCTGCAAAATCACTAATGCACAGACTGAATGAGATCCTAGCAGACTCGATAACCAATGACCTGCTGAGAAACATCATGTCTGAATATGTACAAGATATTTGAGAGCTACGTGTTCAGTCAATGGGAAAGAGCAGCTTTGATATTGCACAGAATAACACGAGGTTAAATGATTTTTGGGTGAACTTCAAGGGCAATATATATTGATATTGACAAACTAAATGTTCCTGAAAGGCACGACTGGTATTGACAAGATTTTGTATTGATATTTACTAATTTCAAAATATTTCAGTTACATTGCATATTTTGCTTATGGAAAATAAAAACCCTCTAAATGATGCAAATACATGAAATTAACAACAAAGCCTAAAACATTCAAATCTAATTTCCATTTATGTTTAGATATAATAAATCAACACTCAAAAGAAAACAGTTGCATATAAAGCCATAAATTGATATGAGACACTATGAATATTATTTAATCAGGTTGGGAAGATTAAGTCAAAACTTGACATAAAAAAATAAACAAAAGTTCATATTGGGGGATTAAACTCTTGAAATCTGGCAACCGCCACCATGAACGCTGCTTGTTATTAATGCAAACGCCACATTACAATCAAGTGTATTCAGGATTAATAACAGCGGGCAGATATTGCAGATGATTATGCTTAATAAATCATAATTAAAATATGATTCATCGTGCATCCCAATCGGACCAGAACCAACACTGAACTGAATTGACCCGAATAATGACTCTATTGTCTTTCAGAAGAATCTGAACCGCCTCTATAAGGCGAGTTTCCATAAGCAAGAAAATATCATAATAATTTAGCTCTGAAGCAGTGTTGACACAATCGATTACATAAAGCGCTATAGAAATAAATTAGCTTTAATGCAGTGAAGTGAAACATCTGAAAGTGCATCGTGTATAAAGTGATTGTCTCTCAAATCATAGAAACGAGACGTTTTTTTAAAACGCATCCCAATGTTGACGTCAACATTAAACATTAGCATATTCCCTGCACACTTGATGATCTTTACGCGTTGGTCTGAATGAAAATGCAAATTCATTTTTGCCACTAGATGGAGCTTTTGGAGCGGCAAAAATATATATTTTCCGGTAACTCTGTACCTTGTGTATTTTTGCCGCTCCAAAAGCAGCATATAGTGGCAGAAATGAAAATATAAGCAGCACTGCGCTCACAAACGCTGCTTTATCAGGCCTTAGAGACATGATGAGATGAAAATGAGAACAATCAACGCAGCGTCAAGCAAAGGAGGTTTGGAAAAATGAATCATTGAGCAAGTAAGGTAAAAATAGATTAGGGATGCATGATATTATCCGAATCGGCCGATAATGGCTTTAAATGTAAATATCGGTCCGATATGAAAGTGTCTGTTGATATGTGTCACCGATGAGAGGAATACATTAGTGATTAGATCAGCAGTGTGGCTCGTTCTTGAAGCACAGTTTTGTCTGAATGAGGATTATATTGATTGTTATGCATTAGGGCTGCCACAAACGACTATTTTTATTTCGATTAATCTATCAACTAATTTTTCGATTAATCGAAACAATTAATTCCCCACAAAAACAAAATGAACAATTTTACTTAAATAAGAATATATAATTAAACCACATTTATATGAAATCCTTTATTAAAGTAAAGTGCAACAGAGTGCAAGAAGAAAGTGTCCAAATCATTGAAATCAAAGTTCAGTATTAGTGTAAAAAATATGACAATATCACAATTTTCTTGTCTAATAATAAAAAAACACTTTTTAAAAGGAGTATTTAGCAGAAATATTATTTAGAATAACATTTAGATTGTTTCTGATTAAATTATGTATTGAAAAAAAAAAAATAATAATTCACAAACATGACACGAGTAAATTAATTTTATATATTCACTGATTTATTAATTAATGTGTAATGTTTTATTTTTAAAACAAATCATAAGTTCTAAAAGATTTTCAGGATTTTTACAATTATTTAATTATTATTAATGTATTTATTATGCTCTAAACCTACAAATGTTAAATCTTAAAATAAAATGTTAGGGTTAACACTGCATCTTTCTGGGGGTGCAGTGATTGACATATAGTTTATTTATAGTTATTTTCAAAGCTTTAATGTACCGTCAAAAATACCTTCATTATTGTTGATTTAATTCTAACAAGTTTTAAAAAATTTATAATAATTAGTTTATAATTTCTGCACAGGAGAGACTTGGTGTTGCTTCCAAACAAAAATAAATATATCGATATCGATCAAATATCGGCAAAAATCCAATATCATGCATCCCTAAAATAAATGCATATAATAAGACAATACAAGCCGTTTTTTGAGCTTGCATGCATGTCAACCTGTTGTTGGTATTGATATTGATTTTTTTTTATAACCGATACCGATACCAATTATTTGCATGTTTATGTACCCGATAACCGATATGCAGAACCGATATTTATTTACTGTTATAAAGTGAAGTAAGTCCATTCTTCACTTTGGTTTTTCCTTCTTTCAGTCGTCTTAACAACAACAACAAACTGTTGAAAATTAACATTCTTTCATGTTAAATTGTAATCTTCAAATTACAACAATAAAAACATTTTATTTATAAAAAGCATCATCAGCAACACTGATATTAACAATAAGCAAAATAATGTCTAATGTTTTCAAATGGAGAAAATAAAGGACAGAAGTCATATAAACTTCATTGTTAAACTACAGTTTTAGGTTTATAATCGCTGTTTAATAGACTAAAGAGTGAAGAATAATTCACTGAATAATATTCTCTGGAATATTGAAATAAGCTATAACAAACAAAACATCATATTTTATTGCATTTCTTAACTGTTTTATCAGAATTATTAAAATATTTTTGTCTTTCTAAATTATGAAAACTGCTGGACAAGCGCGGTGTATCTATTTACACAGAACTATACTCAAACTGTGTGTGTGTCCACTGCTCCAGGTGTGTGTGTCCACTGTCCAGGTCCACTGCTCCAGTGTGTGTGTGTGTGTGTGTCCACTGCTCCAGGTGTGTGTGTGTGTCCACTGCTCCAGGTGTGTGTGTGTGTGTGTGTGTGTGTGTGTGTGTGTGTACTTGGATGGGTCAAATACAGAGAACACATTTCACTGCTGGTTATACTCTGTATAATTGTGCATAAGACAAAAAAAAAAAAAAACGATATTCGATTATGGTAAAATGCTCAAATATCGGGAAACATATCGGTACACCGATATATGGGTCGATCTGTAGTTGTTGGGGATCCCAAAACATGAATCTTTCATAACCCATAATGGAGCACTTTAAGAATGTATATTGATTAGTCACTCACTATTCCAGAACGAGCACCATCTCGCCGGCCGTCTCGTAGACCTGGTGGAGATTGACCACTCGTGGACAGGCCGCTGCCAGCTCCAGCACGCCGATCTCGTGGAGGATCTCCGTCCTGCAGTCCTGGCCCTTCCTCCTCTTCCTCATGTACTTCGCTGCGAACGCTTTGCCCGAGCTCTTCTCCACACACTTCCTCACCACAGCAAACTTACCTCTGACGGGGAGAGAAAACATCACATCCACCTCATATAACGAAAAAATATTGTTTTTTACTCAATGTGGATTCATCTAAGCTGAACACACAGCATAAATCAATCAATCTGCATGTTTTGTGCGTCTCTGTGTGAATGAATTAGTGATGCAGTAACACATGTGATGCTCGTCTCAATATCTGAGGACATCGACTTCATCTCCAGTCACTTCAGCAGCTTTACAAAATAATAAATATAAGTCAAACACACAATTAAACTCTAAGCTTCGACACAAACCACCAAAATATAAGTTTGGTTTGACTTGAAATTATAATTAAAATGTTACCAGTGTATACTAAAACACACTTTTGAAAGAAAACATAATGATAATGAAGAAAATAATACTATTAATAATTATTATTATTAATAAACAAACATAATATAATAATGAATATCATGCAACATGCATCTTATTTGACAAAAAAATTAAAAATGCACCGTTTTGTTGTAAATTAATTTTATATTATCATTTGATTATATTTTAAAAACATGATTAATTTCCGATTTTAGTATTACATTTTAAACTCATTAAATCCAGAATCAATCAAACCTGAATTTAGGGGAAAATAAAATGGATAAAAAGGATCTTTCTGGGTGGAGTTTAATTGTGAACAAAGATGTAATATTTACAATCAATTTCAAGGTCTAACAAACAAATGGAAAGCATTTCCAGAACTATTTAATGCTATATGAATATTTTGATATATATTTATATCATATGGGATATTGCAATAATATTTTTGGCCACATCCCCCAGCCGTGATTTCATGGTAGTCTCACAGAACAAACAAGTCATATTTATAATAATTTTCAAGGTCTAACAAACAAATGGAAAGCATTTCTTTAACCATTCAATGCTATATGAATATTGTGATATATATTTATATCATATGGAGTATTTTTGGCCACATCCCCCAGCCGTGATTTCATGGTAGTCTCACAGAACCAAATCCACCAAAGAACCACCTGCTTATCTCTTATACGTGTAAAACTACTAACCAGTGCCACTTAAGGGCAAGAAACTGAGAAACGGATCATACAGGTGCTTTTACTCCCCCAGTCTGCTTCAGATACACTGTCGAAGCAGGGCTCACGTTTCCTCGCATCCCATTGAAGAGCGCGGGTCACAAACACACAACCGTGTCCAGCGCCGGTTTCCATTGGACTGAGAGAAAGACTGGAGCTGGAGGCTATGAGTGACATGAAAGGCTGCTGTGTGTCTAAAGATGGCACACTTGTTATCACCGCGGCTGAACGTGCTTTTGTCCCGGTGGCATATATGCAGGATGAAATCATCCTGTGTCCCACTTTTAAGAGCTGAGCTTGAATATGCAGGGCACATGAGGAGAAAAAACTCAAATGCACGCGGACACACGTCGCCTGAGAGGATTCTTGAGAAAGCTGGTGCATTGAAACGACACCGTCCCGCTGAACTCGTTCCCTACAGCGCAGACAGTTCTCGCAGATTTAGGATGAACCGTGTCATTTCTGTACCAGCCACTGCAGGACTTATTATAGACGGTTTCACCGGCAACAACATAAACAAACGTTACCGCGCGTTTTTGTGGCCCTAACTTAACTTCCGGTAGACAGCCAAATAAAATCAATAACAACAGTCCCTCTGGGAGGAGATTATTTATTATAACAAGCAAAATATGTTTGCTTCGTAAATCAGACGGACTGAGATGCAGCGATAACTACTCGGACGGACTTATTAAAAATGCAAATTCACTCTCCACCAGCAGGAGACGCTTAAAAGCGGGAGAAATAACGTTAACGTTAGAGGTTTGCGTTAGAGAAGCTGAGCTTACAAACGCTGCTTTATCAGACATATAACATGCAAGATGACATCAAGACAGTGCTCTTCAGAAATACAGTGATATATCACGTTTTGATTTTTAAACGTGCATCACGTGCTCATGTTTATTCAACAAAGCCTTTTGGGAAAGTGTTGATATTGTGGCGGGTCGCCTCAAATAAATGTATGTATGTGAAACACATCCCATAATACAACAACCTGAGCCCAGCTTCATTACTCATCACTTTAACTGTGTTTGTAGCCGGAGCCACTAACAGCCCGATATACAAACACAGACCGGAGTTACCTTCGGTCCGGCGCGTGCGCTCGATTAAACCGTCTATACTTAGACTTATATTATGCACAAACAGAGAACACTATTCTCAAACCCAGGTTACATGACAAACCATCCAAGCGGAGTCATTTTGCCACAAAATCTGTCAAAAAAGTGATTGATTTAATTAAATTCTATCAGACAGAGATAGAGTGATAATTCATAATTTACTCAATATTGTAATTAAATTGAACTGTATTAAAGCAATTTCAAACAAAATGCAAAAATTATGAATAATCTGAAATGTATTTTTTAAAAGACTTGGCGGCTGACTAAAGAGCGACCAGACAATCCTTAAAACAGACTGAAGAGTGGTTTAATACGCAGCAGGTGAAGTCTCCGACGCGGTGAGACGCTGCAGACGCATGGCTCAGAAACAGTGGAAGAGACGGCGTAAACATCCCAGCGAGAGATGCTCAATCCCAGCGTGATGTCCCAGTTACTCACAACTGCTCCATTCTCAGAGCAGAACCAGTGATGTGCGTCCTAACAAGACAAACGTCTCTGGAGACTGACACTATACGATGTCTGCCGAGGACAGGCTTTTAGACAAAATTAGTGAAGAGCAATTCCAGCTCATCCTCCAAGCAGGACATCTTGAGCATAAACCAAAGTGAAAGCAAGGTGGATCTGCTAAAGCATCATTTCAACAGATATGTGCTCTCTGCTCTGTTAGAAAACAATAGACTGTAAACAAATGTCCGTGACATCACCCGTAGGTTTCTGAAGAGGATTGTTGAAGCTCAAAGTGGGCGGAGCCGGCCAGCGCCATCTTGGTAGCACGTCACTCCCGGATAATCAGAAATGGGCAAAAAGGCGGGATGTGGGAGGAGCTGGTTGCTGAAACCACGCCCACCTAGCACGACAGCAGTGGGAATCCACCTGTCACTCAAGTGGCCACGCCCTTAATTATGCAGAACTTTAAGGATTAATATAATTTAAACGGATGAGTAATAAAAAAATGCACCCCCCTCACAGTTGTCATGAAGGGCAAAATTAACCATATAGACCAAAACCATTTTTTGTTACCAGACAGTAAACATACTTTTTTCTGCTGTAAAGTTGGGCATTTTAACATGGGGGGGGGGGGGCTCCCTTTTGAGCCCGCCTCCAGCAGCCAGTCGATGAACTACAGTCTTAGTCACGTCCGTGTTGGTTTCACGAGAGAGAGCGGGAGGTTGCTGCTTGTAGAAAACACAAACCCTTGCAGGAATATGTACAAACTGCTTTCTGCACTCCTTGTGCAACGTGCCGTCACATTCAGTCCAACGCGTAGCAACTGATGAATGCAATGGACAGAAGAAGAAAACTACTCTTATGTGTCTCCATAAACCCAGACCTGTAGAGTGAACCATAATGTCTGGGCAGCTCGTGTGAGTCACGGGTTCAAGGAAAGGACGTTTTTCTTATTTCCATCCCCATTCGGTCCAGATTTACTACACACAGCTGGGACCGCGTTCCTCATTCCTTCACACAATGTGGAGATTAATGGGTAAGTGGGAGAAAAATGTCCTTGTTCTGAGCTGGCCCAATACAATCTGGCTGTAAAGTTCCTTCACGACAGGAATATTTTCATTTGGTAATTTGATATGAGAACAAACCCATCCAACACGTGACCCGTGGAAAAGACAAGATGCTGTCCACGTCAAGGTGCAGCAAGAGGATCAGTGAACAATTCAGAATCAACTAAGAATAGTTTAGTCTTCAAGATATTCGAATATTTCAGCTGTTTTCGGTCCATAAGAGTCCAAAAGTTGATGATACAAGTACACTTCTTATTTTTCAGGATTCGCAGATGAACAGAAAAGTTCAAAAGAACAGCATTTGTTTGAAAAATAAAACTTTTGTAACATTATACAGTGTTTCCCACACGTTGATTTATTTGTGATTTATTCGTCTGTTAATATAATCATATTTTGACTAGGATGCAGGCAAAGCACTGAATAAGACAAAACGGTAATAATAGCCAAAACCACCGCATATAGTCACTTTTTAGTGTAGTTGCATGTTGATTGCATCAGACAATGTCACGATTATTAACCAGGCTTTAGTGAGAGTGATTCCTGGTTAATATGTAGTATTAATGGGTCGTGTTTAATCACTATTTATACTTGTTTTATGTATGACTACAGAAAATATGAACAGCTTTATTGGGCATTCAGTTGTATTACAGTATAGAACGGATGGGATTGTCACATTTCTCAATATACGACATCCACGGTTCAATATGTGCTCGCTAATTGCGGTTTTACATTTAAATTAATTCTGTGTTTTATTTGTCTCCGAATTGGCTGTGTGATGAAATTTTTCACATATCACCAAATTGGATTTTGGCATTCAATATCCAATACCAGCCAACAGCTGACATGGTGTATTGTGCATCTCTAGGCAATGACTAATAGGTAAATGACAAGCAATGAAAAAACAAAAGTACAACCTTGCAGCTAGAGTAGAGTGAAGAAGCATGCAGCCACAAATCCCAACGGCCTCGTGATCGCTCTGATTGAGACGGATGCAGAAAGCACCTTCCGGCTCCTTTGAAAAACTAATAGGCTTTCACAGCCCTTGACTGCGCGGCTTCGGCATACCTTCATTTCCACGGTCTTGTGTTAATCTGGTCCTGCTTCTCAGGATACGAATGCCACGAGGGAATGTGATAAAGAAACTAATCTCCTCACATAATACCTGCCACTCCAGAGGAGTCCGGCCGTCCAGTCCATCTTTACTTTCAAAGTTACTCAATGCATTACGATATCGTGGTACTCCTTAAAAAAGGAACTTTTTATGGAAAGTAATGCGTTACGGTACTTTTGCTTCACGTTTTCTCATCTGGGCTGGGCTTCCTTGTATGTTTTTAATAGTGATCAATAGCGATATTGATTTTTTATAACCGATACCGATTATTTGTACATTTATGTACCCGATAACCGATATGCAGAACCGATATTTATTTACTGGTATAAAGTACATAAATAAAGTGAAGTCCATTCTTCACTTTCAGTCGTCTTAACAACAAAACTGTTGAAAATTAAGATTCTTTCATGTAAAATTGCATCTTCAAATTACAACAATAAAAACATTTTATTTATAAAAAGCATCATCAGCAACACTGATATTAACAATAAGCAAAATAATGTCTAATGTTTTCAAATGGAGAAAATAAAGGACAGAAGTCATATCAGCTTCCATTTAAACTACAGTTTTAGGTTTATAAGCTGTTTAATAGACTAAAGAGTGAAGAATAATTCACTGAATAATATTCTCTGGAATATTGAAATAAGCTATAACAAACAAAACATCGTATTTTATTGCATTTCTTAACTGTTTTATCAGAATTATTAAAATGTTTTGTCTAAATTATGAAAACTGCTGACAGCGCGGTTTATCTATTTACACAGAACTATACTCAAACTGCGATCGCTTGTAGAGATAATAAATCATTAATTTAGATAGAGACGTATTTAATTAGATGTTTATTGGAGAAATAATGGTTCTATAGTAAATGTTAATATAGTTTAGCATGTTTCAAACATGGAAAGTGATGCGTTACATTACTTTTGCGTTACTTTCGCGTTGCTTTTTAATTATGAGCAGGGCTTGATTGTTTGTTTTTAATACAATAAGTTCTATTTATAGCAAATATAAAAGCCTTTCACACCAAAAAGTGTAATGAATTAATTTAGAAGGTTTAATTTAGAAGTTTGTTTGAGCTGCGCCCTCTACTGTACAGACGTGAATGAACATTTCCTTCAGCCTAATGCCTACATTTGACTTTTTATATATTGCAAACAAGCAAGACGAAAAAGTAAATCAGCGCATTACTTTCCATAAAAAGTAACTAAGCAACTCAATTAGTTACTTTTTTAGTGAGTGACACAATGCATTACAGTAGACTGATTTTAGTTACATCACAACTCCTTGCACACATTTGTCGTTATTGTCTTGCAAACTAAAATGCAAAGAAAATGGTGACATCACAGATGTATAGTTTTATCGATATTTAAGCATTTTACCTCGGTTTGTAATTCGATAGTATTGAATCTGCATTTGACCCATCCAAGTGAGTCAGCAGCAAACACATCGGTTAATGAAACATGAATTATATTACATTTACTATAATTATTTCGCAGAAGCGTATAGTTCTGAGATTGTCAGCAGTTTTCATAAATTCATTCTTGCCAGTTGAGAAATGAATACGATGTTTTGTTTTTATAGCAGAGAGGTCGGTGAATTAACATTATCCAGTGTAGCCTATTAAACAGCATAAAACTTAGTCTATTTTGTTTGATCGTCCTATGTAATCATTTTGTTATGGAAAAAAAGCCGCCACGAATGTTTTAGATGAAGAGGTATTTAAATATTCTCAAATTGAAGCGGAGCAACATGATAACTGGGTGCGGGTAAAGCACAACCGCATTACGGCTCAATGTAGATTATTTCTGCTTTTCTAGAATACTAGTAAAAAAACAATACTAGCCTTTTTAATTTATTTAATTTAGAAGTTTGTTTGACCTGTCAGACTCCAGGAATTTACATTTCTCTTCAAAATCAATTCACTTACAATCTTTTGAGTAGAGACAAGATTTTTCACATTTCTGATTTAACAAATAAAATAACTTTATTTTATTTCACCAATAACATTTTGCTGATGAGAAAAAGCAACCCTATATAGTGTAGGCATTAACATTTCACATAATGAAAGTAATACTATTAGGCTTTAACACTGTGAGTGCACAGCATAATACTTTTAACAAGTGCTCACCAGACACTGCAAGATTTTAGCCATTTATTTACATCACAACAATGTTTTGGGGTCCTGGCAATGCACACATTTGAAAACAGGTTTGAAAGTGCAAGTTTAAAGCAAATCTCGTTATTGTCTCCATGCAAACTACAAATATGCAAATCTGTGAAAATGGTGACATCATACACATGTGTATTATGTGTCCGCTACTGACCTGGCGTACATAAAACAGTGCTTCAAGTCATTTTCAAGGAGTCAGTGTCATGTAAACGTACCCTAAGAGGGAAGAAGATACAAAGACACAGCCAAATACCATCTGTGCTCATTACATGATTATCTAGAATTAAATATGAACAATATTTGAACACTCTAGCTGCAAAGAGTTATGATCAATAACCAGCCCTTTAAGATTAATTTGAATTTGAACTTGGTAATGTTGTATAATCTGTAGCGGAAGCACACAACATGAGCGATTTGAGCTAAATACCTTAATCCTCTCTTCTGTCTGCTAGAAGGACATCACTGATTCAGAATGGAAGTTAATTAACAAACGTCCTCTAATATACATTTAAGAGGCCTTTACACAGACAACAATGAAATAACTGAGGTTCACCAAGTTACACGGCTATCTATTACACAATAATTCAAATTAAATCAATATTGCGATACGATATAAATACATGTTTCAGAGTGAACGCATGCAGCTGAAACAAAGTATCACGATGTAACATTTCCCGCCAAAACAAACGCCACAAATATTTAGTCATTCTACGGTTATAGAAGACAACTGTTATTATTTACTATTGTTTTTACTTGATTTTTCCACTTCATAACAATTACACATTTTGAAAAATATTTCTTATTTTATGCATTCATAAAATTCAGTATATTATTTTGTAGTCACACTGAATAAATTCAAGTTAACTTTATGGTTACTGAAAGAGATTTGAGCTGGTTCTTAAACAGAGTAGCCTATATATGAACACCCACATGTTCAACCATGAAATTAAATAAAGTTGACACTTTTAGAAAAAAAATAATAAATAATATATTTTTTTATTGTCTATGCAGATTCACTCCCCACCAGAAATCACCCAAATCAGTCTAGAACCATTCATTTTACTTGACATATTTTCAAGCTATCTGATCAAAATTCCTGGATGACTTCATAATTGCAATAAACATTGCAGAAAAACTAAATATTGCCAGTACTGTTCATCTCTAGTCTCTACATCTCCATAGTTTGATCTCAGCACTCGGTCACATCTCCAGTGGTTTCTGTCACTCATGATTTCCGGTCGCTTCGTCTCTTTAAATCACTGTCGGTGGGAACATCACTGCCGGCTGCTTCTCATCACGAGAGACCGTTTTAGAGAGCGAAGTAAGTTTGGGATGGACTGTGCTGTGTAGGACATAACAGCTCTCTTAATTCATTACAGGCAGTGGCGAAAAAAGCTTAAAACAATTTCCCCCTTGTGTACTTTCTGCCACACCACACTTAATGACTGTGACTTTATTTTCAGCCAAGTGTGCACTTTAGTTAAACATCAGCTTTTTCTCAGGGGAAAGTGCAGCGTTTCTGTGCTGCATTAAGCAGCAACAGGCATCGAGAGAGAGCGCAGGTAATTAGCCTTTCAGCTCTTGAACAACATACGAGTAAGGAGTCCCATCAGCGCTCGCACGTCCCCTGAAAAGGCTGCCGGGTTGAAAGCGGAGGTCTGTTTGTTCTGTGTCTGTGACATGAAGGAATAATGAACTCGGACATGTGACACGGAGCGGAGCGAGGGCTCCTGTTCTCCACAGATACAGTGATACTGCAGGAATATCTACGAGCATTACCTCATCTCAAAGCACTTACACGGTTTTCTTTTTAGGTCTGACTGTGTGCTTTCAGCACCTCTCTTTTGTTAAACAGAGGTAATTATGCAGAAAGCATGCCATGCCTAAATGACCTCTTCTTGACAAGCAAACTCTGTGACCCCAGTTTGGGCTGATGTTATGGAAATATGGAAAATTAACAGAATAAAGTTTTTGTAGAATAATAAAGAAAATAAGTTAGGTGCACCAGTGCAACCAGTTAGTCTAGAGCCTGACTAAAAGGGCTTCGATAACACACTTGTCATCGCCCCCCCCCCCCGCTCTGATGCAGATGTTGCCACTGGGCTTTTAGCCCCATACGACTTGAATGGCACGACACTGATGTCATGGTTTCCCACTCGGACGCTAGAGCCGGGTTTCTCTGGGAAAGAGAGCCGGAAACGACTGGGCTTTAGAAATAATCGTGATGGGAAATATATCTGAATCCCGCTGCACAGATCCGTCAATCACCCAGAGATTCATGAGATGACATGCTGTTTAAGACAACAGTGAGACTGTGGAGTCATCCGCTTATACGCCGCAAACACATCCCTCACAAATGCACGAGCTTAATTAGAAAACAACAAGGGTCCACCGAGCTCAGTGCTGAAGCTGAGTGTGTGATCAAGCAAACATTCAGAGAATTATCATTTTTATGTCTTTAAAAATATTTTAAATTTCGTGTTATTGAAAAAAAACTCAATTACTTATTTTGCGATATTTTGTTTTTCATATTGCTATATATATATATATATATATATATATATATATAAATCACCAGATGGTGAATCAATAATTGGGTTGATTTTGTAAGCAAGTACAAATCATCATACAAAAACAAATTACAAGCATAGATATATATAACAGAACAAAGATGCAAATTAAATAACACGTTATATTTTACAAGTCTAAGAGTATGCAGGTACAGAAATCGAATAATCAAATATAAAATAACACTGCTTCGTTTTCAGTGTATAAATTAAATCTAATAACTCTGTGTTAAAGCTACAAAAGTTTTTTTTCTTTTTCTTTGATTAATATTCATTACACAGAATGCAGGAGGAACATTAAACTGCTGTGAACTAATACACTTCACCTAAGCCATAAGCAGCGGTGTTTATAAGGATGCTTGCAGAGACATGCATTTTGACAATGTCACGCGTACGTGTCATTTCAGGCACAAATGTGAGCCTGGAGCACAAAACTAGTTTTAAGTAGCACGGGTATATTTCTAGCAATTGACAAAAATGCATTGTATGGGTCAAAATTATAGATTTTTCTTTGATGCCAAAAATCATTAGGATATTAAAGGTGTCATCGGATGCCGTTGATATGATTCTTTAGGGTCTTCATGATAAGTCTAGGACATTCTTTGGTTAAAATTGATCAATGGTAGTGTAAAAAACACCGTTACCCTGTCAAAATCAGCTGTTTTCAGCAAGCTCTTTTTTAAGTCCATGTTGCTTTAAATGCTAATGAGCTCTGCTGACTCCGCCCCTCTCTTCCGTGGAGTGACCAGCAGTACGGTTTACTTCAGCCGCGAAACTGGCCAACAAGCACGTTGTTAGGAAAGGGGATTTGCATAATTCATAAAAACCCGTTATACTCACTTCTTCTTCTGCAGTGATGATGATGCGTACAGGGCATGGTAATAAAAACATTCGGGGCTTTTCTGAAAACATTCGGGGCTTCAGCCCTCTTAGCCCACCCCTACTGTCATCATTTGTAAAGTATATATACACACTTTACCAAATTTACCTGTATTTTTTAATTTAAATATTTACTTGCATTTACTATCTTTTCATATTTGGCGACTTTTTGTGAAAAATTGAGACTTTTGTGGGTGGTTCATAAGATTTTTTGAGGGAGGAGTTTGGCAACACTGCGCGGCACCCATTCACTGCAGAGAGTCCATTGCTGAGACACTGATGGGATGATGCATTTCTCCAAATCTGATGAAGAAAAACTCATCTGTACATCTTGAGTAAATGTTCAGCAAATTTTCATTTTTGGGTGAAAAATTATTTTAAATCATTATTGAAAAACAAGCATTTTTTTGCAGTTTATATAATTTAGTTTTGGTTTTAAATTACATCTTTTCTTTTTAACACTAGCAGAACTGTAAATGGCACGCTGCCATTACACGGCATTCAGAAACTTGGCACGTTACATGCAAGATAAAATGTCTCACAAATGCTTGAGAAATTACACTTCTCATTTTACATGGCACTCTTCCCATCAAACGTCTCCGGCCTAATCTGCAGCGTGCCTGTTCCCATACAGGCAAGGCCAAGACATGTGTTGATGTGAAGTGCTTGGCCGATGGTAGAGTGCTGGTTCTGATCCGTCTGTGGTAGAGGAATGCAGTGTGGCGGCCCTGCAATTATCCACATCTGAACATTACACTGCTCCGATTTCACCTCATACACATCTCAAGCTTTAAAGCAACAGTGTCCTCAGATCGTCCGAGATGAGTTTGTTTCTTCATCAGGTTTGGAGACATGTCTCAGCAATGGATGCTCTGCAGTGAATGGGTGCCGTCAGAATGAGAGTCTGATAAAAACATCACAATAATCCACAGTCCATCAGTTATCATCTGGAGAAGACAAAAGCTGAAACAAATCCATCAAGAAATATGAGTCTATAATCCATAATAACTCTTCCTCCAGTGAAAAAGTGCTTCTGCTGTTGTCGCTCATCAAAATCCAGCCATGTATTAGTTTAGATCTGTTTTGTCTTGTAAACGCTGCAGATGTCTCTCCTGATTCAGACCAGAACACTTTTTCACTGGAAGAAGAGTTATTATGGACTCATATTTCTTGATGCTGGATTTGTTTCAGATGTTGTCTTCTCCAGATGATAACTGATGGACTGGAGTGATGTGTTTCTCATTCTGACGGCACCCATTCACTGCAGAGCATCCATTGCTGAGACACTTCTCCAAACCTGATGAAGAAACAAACTCATCCTGATCTCGGATGAACTGAGGAAGAGTAAACGTCTGACGGCACCCATTCAAGCATGTGAGCAAGTGATGGAATGACACAATTCTCCAAATCTTATATAATAATAGTCCCAAGAACTCCACAGCTGACTATTATAAAAAATAAAATAATAGTTTAAAAAAGAAATGTACATAATTATCCTAAATATATATGTACATTAATTAGCATAAACAGCCTCAGACACATGAATATGATGCTGGCAGCACAATCTGAGCGGGTAGCACAAATCGTCAGAACACACATTGAAAATGAATGACTTCCGGCTGCGGTGTGAACACACAGACATCAAGTACTCACTGATTTGTCTTTTCTCTTGTTTTACTGGACTAATAGCTTGGCCTAAACCTCTGGCCATTAATTCAGGTATGTTTTACAAACAGACGGCTCAGATTGCATGCTTGAGAGTTTGTCGTGTGACTAATACAGCAGATAATAAAGGAATATCTAGTCTCAATTGTAACTTGTATATTACAAGTGTTCAACTTGAATCCAGCATGCAAACGCTAAATGTCCCGATCCATCTCTTGGAGAAATTAAAGGGATTTTCTGCTAGTTTTGCATGTAGGCGTAAAATACAACACATGCCCAAATCTTTGTGCTTGCACTGCAAATCGTCCTCGGCACAAACTCTGAGCAGTGTTTTCATAGTGATGAAGACTCACAGCGCCTTGGCAAAGAAACGCCCTCCAACAATACAGTGCCCTGTATGACTTATACAAACCACTGAGCCCTGGCATCAACGCAGTGTGCCATCAAACCGCTTTGTTTTACAATAATGTGATCTGGCTATAATGCACCGCATGCATTTAGTTTATTGGGCGTTTCATTAAAAGTGCAGATCAATGCATCTGAAAGCCATTTAAACACAAAGCAATGCAAGCCACACTTCGAAGCACTTAAAAACAGCAATGCATGCCTTAAAATACATGACTGTATGCAATGGAAGCAATAAATGCATTTAAGATTTGGGGAAAAGATGGACATCAGAAAATTAGGCTGATATGTACTTAAATTACAATATTTTGTATTTTCATTAACAACTGAATCAATTTGCATTGCAATTAAAGCGAGTTTATGATTTTTTACACACTCATATACAAAATGAATACATTAGTATGTATCTAAATGACAAAGCAATGCCAAAACTCACACTTTGAAGCAACGTAGATGCTCAAAATACTGATGCATGATTTTAAATACTATATATGCAATGCAAGCAAATGCAATATCCATACAAGCATGCAGATCCATATAAGAACACACAGGGACTCTTGAATGTACACATGTTCAATGCACACATACAGACTATAATGCAAATAGGATTTACTGTCGCGTGCACACAGGTAAAGGTGCGCCTTACCTGCCCAGCTCTTTGCCGGGGGTGACGTCATAGCGCTCGGTGAACGGCTCGCTCCTGATGGCGGTTCGGATCTCGCGCAGCAAACCGTGTCGGTTCTGACCGGATTCACACCGAATTCGGCTTCTGGGCTCGGTGGTTCGTGGACATTCAGGAATCATAGCGGCTGTTATAAACGTCAACTCGTTTTATTAGTGTAAGTTACCGAGACCCGTTTTTACGTTCAACAGGTGACCCGATGCAGTGAATACTATCACGCTACCTCACTTAATAAAACGCTGAATTTACACCTAACGTTAACAACATGGAAACGTGTCTAAAATATGAACTGTTAATACTTTCATCCTCGATTTAAACGAGCAAAATCGCTTGAGATTATGACCGCTGCTCTCCTCAGCTCGTCTGCTTTCATCTGAACCGAGTCAACGGAAAGCCAAGCTGCTCCACAGACTTCAGTTGCCATGGCAACGTTTGTGATTGGCACTGCTTTCAACCAATCACGAACACGCACTTGCCGGTGGGCGGGAGGAGGTGGACCTTGACAGTGACTTTTTGACCAATAAGAGGTGAACAATTAATTAATTAAATAATTATGTTACAGATTCATAAAATAGACAGATGTTGGATTTTATTTTGAGAGGATGATGGATTCACAGTAGTGTAGACGTTCAAAGAATCTCATCCTCTGTGATTTGCATTTATACTTAACATAAAGGACATTTAATTTGTAATAATTTTACTTCTAAAAGATACATATCAAAATAAAATTCCCTTTTCCGATGATATCTATTATTATTATTACTTAGCTCTTTTGCTGGACATACTAAATATTTTGATCTCGTTATGTTTAATATTCACACACATATTTTAGATTCGTGTGATGCCCTCTAGTGTTTGTGCTGTGTAAGGATGAGAGTGAACTTATGTAAATATGAATCAACATAATCAATACAACCCACTAGAAAGTGATTGTTTATTAGCATCTATGTACAAGGATTCGGGTAAACGTTCATGTAGAACAGATGCACATCAGAAATTAGGCTGATATAGAGTCATGTGTGTACATAATTATATTTACAAGTGTATTTTCATTAACAACTTTATCAGTTTGCATCGCAAGTAAAGGGTTTTCATATGCAATTACATTTTTTACACATTATTTTGAACTCATGTACAAAATTAATATAAAATACCAAACTGCCAACAAATAAAAATACATAGTGATAAATAAATCAAGTTTAATACACAGATTCAGTGTTTATGGACATCATCCAAAGAAAGTTCAGAGTCATAGAACGTGTGTGGAATAATAAACAATAAATGCAAACATAACGCAGCGATAAACATCATCATAAAAGCCTGCATATATATATATAAACACATAAAAGCACCACTTAGATGTCATACTGACAAAGAAAATCTGGTGTGATCATCTGTGGTTATGATAACAGTCGTTTTGTTAATATTAGGAGACAAAGCCTGTTTGCATTTAAAGTTTTCCAGTTATGAGTGACAAATAAATCATTCAAATAATTAATAAAGATATACCTGTAACATACAAGGTGGATGTGGGGTCTGAAATGTGTTATCTGTGGCAATGCCCACAACTTCACAACACAATATATTATACCAAGTAGGGTAATCATCACATACCAATGTCATGCCTTTGCCTGTGTCATTATCAAATGCAGCTAAACAAGCTTAGGCTTTAAGAAGCACTGTTTAGAGTTATTTCTAATGGACGCTGCTGGCAGAGAGCTCTGATGAGCTTAGTGTTCGTCGTGTCACATTATCAAGTGAGCTTCCATGTGTGCTTGAGCACATATTAATGAGGTGACAAACGACTTTAACCATTTCTGCTCCACAAACACAATCAGTTTTAATGACGTTATCAACAGTATTTGAGCCTTGTGATAAAATCAGGCAACACAGTGCTGTCGTTTGGAGTTCAACCGATACATTAGAATTCATTTTTAAACTGATTTAAAGGAACAGTTCACCTAAAAATGAAGATGTGTTGTCAATATACTCACCCTCAGACCATCCAAGCAGTTTTCCTTCAGTAGAACAGTAGATTTACATGAAATCGTGCTCTTTGGTGATTCATAAAATGCAAGTGACCGTTTAAATATATATAATATCAAGGAACACAAAATTAAAACCCATGGCTCCTGTCGATATATTGAGGTCTTATGAAACAAAACGATAGGTTTGTGCATGAAACTGAACATTATTTGCAACATTATTACCTGTTGTCCAGAGTCTCAGGCAAATCTGATTATTTTTGACAGACTTCATAAGACCTCAACATATTGTCAGGAGCCACAGGTGTTCATTTTGTGCTCATTCATATGCTTTTTTATTCTCAAATACAGGCAACTGCTGACATGCATTTTATGATTCAGATAAAAATCGCCTTTACTGTTCTACTCAAGAAAAAAGTCAAATACATGTTTTATGTAAAATAAAAGCACTTTTTAATTTGTGTGTGCACTATCCCTTTAAGGTTTGGTCAGGGGCTATGTTCAGAATAGTGTCCTAGCATACTACTCATACTATGTATGCAGTATCCATAACATGCACAGTAAGCATATAATACCTAGATAATGTATAACATTCACCAAGGTGCACAATACATATCTAGAGTACTGTATGCCATAATGCAATGAGACTACTTGATGTAATACCTACTTTGTAATACCAATCTTGGACTTTTATCTGATCAGTCACACATTTAAATGCAAAATAACTAGATAATGAAAAGTGGGAGATACATGCATTATTATTAAACATGCAGCGTAATGAGGTTATGTGACAATTACATTGCATGCTGCACTTGGAAGTGTTTATTTGCAGAATATGTTTTGCATACTACATAACTTAAAAAAATACAGTATATACTGTGCAGTATGATGTACACTATAGACTGTGCAGTATGAAGTAAGTAATATGTTAGTATTCCATTTCAAACATAGCCAGGCATTGAAAATTACCACATTTTAAGCAAACAGCCAATCAGAAAGGAGATGCACTGATGCTTAACCAATAGAATGATGGCAAGGACAAACATGAGTAAGATGCACTATTGCATACACGTTAGACCCCACACTCCCACAAAGTACTGTATATATCTTATACTTTAGTGCATAAACATGCTATTTCAAGTCATTTTGAAACAAAAATCTCAGATATATGTAGTTTAAAAATCTCTAAAAAGTCTCTTATGGACTGAAAATGTTCAACAAAAAGAAAACAAGTCTCTATGAAGTCTCACTTCTTCACTCCAGACCAAATGTGCTGGTCTCCTCCACAGCGGTGAGAAGTTTCTCATACAGCATAGGGTACGACGCATAGGGAGGCAGATCCAGACGGTTGAAGCATGTGTGTGCCCTGCAGGAGACGTAAACACAGAGGTCAAAGGTCAAGAGGAGGCTTCTATCACGGTGAGATGAACTCTACTCTCCTGTGAGCCGCTTCACAGCAAAGCACAACTTTCCCCAGCAGAGCATGTGAGATTCTGTATATGAGTGAGGCATCTGTATCTTATCCATCACATTGGCCTTATTTAGCTCTGGCTGCTGACGCTGTGCACACAATGACAAACCCTGAGCCGTTCTCACCCTGACAGAGAAATACGAGCCTGTACTTTAGTGCTGACGGCGCCAGGCTTTGAACCGCAGTCAAGACGAAAAGGGGGAAATGATTTCCAAGGTGTAACGCTGGATGCAACTTGAGCTTGATCTCGGCTAGCTTTATTAACAAGTCTAAACAGTGAGGCGGTTTCTTAGCTGTTGTGATTGAATTGCACGTTGTGGAAGAACCATGGCAAGTAAACAAAACGGTATTTGAACAAGCTTTTAGTCGACCACACAAAGTATCTGTGGGTTAAAGCACTGCTTGGGTGACGTTGTCCTAAATGCATTCATTATTTCTGTGCATTGCAGTCTGTGTTTTTCATTTCACGTCTCATATTTGTTTTGACTGTCAAATATATAAATGGAAATGTAAGGATCTGAAAGCACTGCTTAAATCTTCCCTCTTGAAAAAAATAAAAATAAAAACAGCATATGCTGGTTAGGTGTGTTTTGAAGCATGGCTGCTGGTTTGAGCTGATCCTGAGCATGAGCTAATAAAACCAGCTTATGACCAGCTTAAACCAGCACATGACCAGCTAAGAACCAGCTTAAGCCAGCACATGACCAGCTAAGAACCAGCTTAAACCAGCTCATGACCAGCTAAAAACCAGCTTAAACCAGCTCATGACCAGCTAAGAACCAGCTTAAACCAGCTTATGGCCAGCTAAGAACCAGCTTAAACCAGCTCATGACCAGCTAAGAACCAGCTTAAAGCAGCACATGACCAGATAAGAACCAGCTTAAACCAGCTTATGGCCAGCTAAGAACCAGCTTAAACCAGCTCATGACCAGCTAAGAACCAGCTTAAAGCAGCACATGACCAGATAAGAACCAGCTTAAACCAGCTTATGGCCAGCTAAGAACCAGCTTAAACCAGCTCATGACCAGCTAAGAACCAGCTTAAAGCAGCACATGACCAGATAAGAACCAGCTTAAAGCAGCACATGACCAGATAAGAACCAGTTTAAACCAGCTCATGACCAGCTAAGAACCAGCTTAAACCAGCACATGACCAGCTAAGAACCAGCTTAAACCAGCTCATGACCAGCTAAGAACAAGCTTAAACCAGCTCATGACCAGCTAAGAATCAGCTTAAAGCAGCACATGACCAGATAAGAACCAGTTTAAACCAGCTCATGACCAGCTAAGAACCAGTTTAAACCAGCACATTACCAGATAAGAACCAGTTTAAACCAACTCATGACCAGCTAAGAACCAGTTTAAACCAGCTCGTGACCATCTAAGAACCAGCTTAAACCAGCTCATGTCCAGCTTAAGAAACAGCTTAAAGCAGCACATGACCAGATAAGAACCAGCTTAAACCAGCTCATGACCAGCTAAGAACCATCTTAAACCAGCTCATGACCAGCTAAGAAACAGCTTAAACCAGCTCATGACCAGCTAAGAACCAGCTTAAACCAGCTCATGACCAGCTAAGAACCAGCTTAAACCAGCTCATGACCAGCTAAGAAACAGCTTAAACCAGCACAAGACCAGCTAAGAACCAGCTTAAACCAGCAAAAGACCAGCTAAGAATCAGCTTAAACCAGCTCATGACCAGCTAAGAACCAGCTTAAAGCAGTACATGACCAGCTAAGAAACAGCTTAAACCAGCTCATGTCCAGCTAAGAACCAGCTTAAAGCAGCACATGACCAGCTAAGAACCAGCTTAAACCAGCTCGTGACCATCTAAGAACCAGCTTAAACCAGCTCATGTCCAGCTAAGAACCAGCCTAAAGCAGCACATGACCAGATAAGAAACAGCTTAAACCAGCTCATGTCCAGCTAAGAACCAGCTTAAAGCAGCACATGACCAGATAAGAACCAGCTTAAACTAGCTCATGACCAGCTAAGAACCAGCTCATGACCAGCTAAGAACCAGCTTAAACCAGCTCATGACCAGCTAAGAACCAGCTTATGACCAGCTAAGAACCAGCTTAAACCAGCTAATGACCAGCTAAGAACCAGCTTAAACCAGCTCATGACCAGCTAAGAACCAGCTTAAACCAGCTCATGACCAGCTAAAAACCAGCTTAAACCAGCACATGACCAGCTAAGAACCAGCACAAGACCAGCTAAGAACCAGCTTAAAGCAGCACATAACCAGCTAAGAACCAGCTTAAAGCAGCACATGACCAGATAGGGACCAGTTTAAACCAGCTCATGACCAGCTAAGAACCAGCTTAAAGCAGCACATGACCAGCTAAGAACCAGCACAAGACCAGCTAAGAACCAGCTTAAAGCAGCACATAACCAGCTAAAAACCAGCTTAAACCAGCACATGACCAGCTAAGAACCAGCACAAGACCAGCTAAGAACCAGCTTAAAGCAGCACATAACCAGCTAAGAACCAGCTTAAAGCAGCACATGACCAGATAGGGACCAGTTTAAACCAGCTCATGACCAGCTAAGAACCAGCTTAAAGCAGCACATGACCAGATAAGAACCAGTTTAAACCAGCTCATGACCAGCTAAGAACCAGCTTAAACCAGCACATGACCAGCTAAGAACCAGCTTAAACCAGCTCATGACCAGCTGAGAACCAGCTTAAAGCAGCACATGACCAGATAAGAACCAGCTTAAACCAGCTCATGGCCAGCTAAGAACCAGCTTAAACCTGCTCATGACCAGCTAAGAACCTAGTTTAAACCAGCTATGAACCAGCTTAAACCAGCACAAGACCAGCTACGAACCAGCTTAAACCAGCACAAGACCAGCTAAGAACCAGCTTAAACCAGCTCATGACCAGCTAAGAACCAGCTTAAAGCAGTACATGACCAGCTAAGAAACAGCTTAAACCAGCTTAAGTCCAGCTAAGAACCAGCTTAAACCAGCTCATGGTCAGCTAAGAACCAGCTTAAACCAGCTCATGACCAGCTAAGAACCAGCTTAAACCAGCTCGTGACCATCTAAGAAAAAGCTTAAACCAGCTCATGTCCAGCTAAGAACCAGCTTAAAGCAGCACATGACCAGATAAGAACCAGCTTAAACCAGCTCATGACCAGCTAAGAACCAGCTCATGACCAGCTAAGAACCAGCTTAAACCAGCTCATGACCAGCTAAGAACCAGCTTAAACCAGCTCATGACCAGCTAAGAACCAGTTTAAACCAGCTAATGACCAGCTAAGAACCAGCTTAAACCAGCTCATGACCAGCTAAGAACCAGCTTAAACCAGCTCATGACCAGCTAAAAACCAGCTTAAACCAGCACATGACCAGCTAAGAACCAGCACAAGACCAGCTAAGAACCAGCTTAAAGCAGCACATAACCAGCTAAGAACCAGCTTAAAGCAGCACATGACCAGATAGGAACCAGTTTAAACCAGCTCATGACCAGCTAAGAACCAGTTTAAAGCAGCTCGTGGCCATCTAAGAACCAGCTTATACCAGCTCATGTCCAGCTAAGAACCAGCTTAAAGCAGCACATGACCAGATAAGAACCAGCTTAAAGCAGCACATGACCAGATAAGAACCAGTTTAAACCAGCTCATGACCAGCTAAGAACCAGTTTAAACCAGCACATGACCAGCTAAGAGCCAGCTTAAACCAGCTCATGACCAGTTAAGAACCAGCTTAAAGCAGCACATGACCAGATAAGAACCAGTTTAAACCAGCTCATGGCCAGCTAAGAACCAGCTTAAACCAGCTCATGACCAGCTAAGAACCATCTTAAACCAGCTAATGACCAGCTAAGAACCTAGCTTAAACCAGCTAAGAACCAGCTTAAACCAGCACAAGACCAGCTAAGAACCAGATTAAACCAGCACAAGACCAGCTAAGAACCAGCTTAAACCAGCTCATGACCAGCTAAGAACCAGCTTAAAGCAGTACATGACCAGCTAAGAAACAGCTTAAACCAGCTCATGTCCAGCTAAGAACCAGCTTAAAGCAGCACATGACCAGCTAAGAACCAGCTTAAACCAGCTCGTGACCATCTAAGAACCAGCTTAAACCAGCTCATGTCCAGCTAAGAACCAGCTTAAAGCAGCACATGACCAGATAAGAACCAGCTTAAACCAGCTCATGGTCAGCTAAGAACCAGCTTAAACCAGCTCATGACCAGCTAAGAACCAGCTTAAACCAGCTCGTGTCCAGCTAAGAACCAGCTTAAACCAGCTCATGTCCAGCTAAGAACCAGCTTAAAGCAGCACATGACCAGATAAGAACCAGCTTAAACCAGCTCATGACCAGCTAAGAACCAGCTAAGAACCAGCTTAAACCAGCTCATGACCAGCTAAGAACCAGCTTAAACCAGCTCATGACCAGCTAAGAACCAGCTTAAACCAGCTAATGACCAGCTAAGAACCAGCTTAAACCAGCTCATGACCAGCTCATGACCAGCTAAGAACCAGCTTAAACCAGCTCATGACCAGCTAAGAACCAGCTTAAACCAGCTCATGACCAGCTAAAAACCAGCTTAAACCAGCACATGACCAGCTAAGAACCAGCACAAGACCAGCTAAGAACCAGCTTAAAGCAGCACATAACCAGCTAAGAACCAGCTTAAAGCAGCACATGACCAGATAGGAACCAGTTTAAACCAGCTCATGACCAGCTAAGAACCAGTTTAAAGCAGCTCGTGACCATCTAAGAACCAGCTTATACCAGCTCATGTCCAGCTAAGAACCAGCTTAAAGCAGCACATGACCAGATAATAACCAGCTTAAACCAGCTCATGACCAGCTAAGAACCAGCTTAAACCAGCTCATGACCATCTAAGAACCAGCTTATACCAGCTCATGTCCAGCTAAGAACCAGCTTAAAGCAGCACATGACCAGATAAGAACCAGCTTAAACCAGCTCATGACCAGCTAAGAACCAGCTTAAACCAGCTCATGACCATCTAAGAAGCAGTTTAAACCAGCTCATGACCAGCTAAGAACCAGCTTAAGCCAGCTCATGACCAGCTAAGAACCAGTTTAAACCAGCTCATGACCAGCTAAGAACCAGCTAAGAACCAGCACATGACCATCTAAAAACCAGCTTAAACCAGCTCACGACCAGCTAAGAACCAGTTTAAACCAGCTCGTGACCATCTAAGAACCAGCTTAAACCAGCACATGACCAGCTAAGAACCAGCTTAAACCAGCACATGACCAGCTAAGAACCAGCTTAAACCAGATCATGACCAGCTAAGAACCAGCTTAAACCAGCTCATGACCAGCTAAGAACCAGCTTAAACTAGCTCACGACCAGCTAAGAACCAGCTTAAACCAGCTCACGACCAGATAAGAACCAGCTTAAACCAGCTTAAACCAGCAGCCGTGCTTCAAAACACACCTAACCAGCATATGCTCGTTTTTCAACACTTTCATGATTGTTCTTGTTATAAAATGTTATAAAAATCATATTAATTCTATGAAATATAACCTACGAGGAACGTGAAATGAATGCGTAATGGTAGAGACAATAATTCGATTTTTAATATTCAGCCCAGGTCCTTGAGATCTTTTGAGATTAGCATCTCTAATCTAGCACACATACTAGTCATATATATAATGTACTCCAAAAAGTTGATAAAACAAAAAACTAACTTTCAGCAATATGTGCACATTTAAAATATCCTCTCTATGGTAAACGCACCAAAAATATTCATAACATCACACTTGTATGGTCTCCAGATTGAGAATTTGGGATATATGTGATTCTGCAGGCAGAATGCGTGTTATTTCTTGCCGTATACCTTGGTAGAGAGGTAATCTTTCCCCACTTTTCAATGCAGAAGCGGCGCAGGCCGTTGCTCCCCCGGAGCGCTGCGAAACCCTCGTAGGGGACACTGGACGTTCCCGTCACGAACTGCAGCAGGCGCAACCTCTGTTCATTATTGAAGCGCTCCACCGCATCCCAGAAACAACGAATCACAGCGTGCCCATTATGGTAGCCTGGAGGGTAAACATAAACACCAATATGTGCTACGTCACCCGTAGTTTGAGTTGTGTTGGGTTAGACCCTACTCTGAAGTAGGAGCTAATTTAGACCCCCCAAAATAATCATTCCCAGTTGATCCCAGTACTTCCACCAGGAGTTACAATATATAGGAGCTATGAAGACGTTCCTCTGGTTTTGTTTAAAGGGATATTTCACCCAATTATTAACTGCCATTAAATACTCCCCCTCATGTAAATAAGTATAAGGTATAAGTTTTCTTTGCACACAGAAATAATTCTCGTAGCTTCGTAAAATTACGGTTGAATAATGTCACATGGATTATTTTAACGATGTACTTGCTACATTTCTGAGCCTTGATCGTGTTAGGATCCTTGCCGTCTATGAGAGTCAGAAAGCTCTCGGATTTCATCATCAATATCTTAATTTGTGTTTTGAAGATGAACGAAGGTGTTACGGGTTCGGAATGACACAAGGGTGATTAATTAATGACAGAGTTAATGACATCTCTTTAAATGGGTCATATGATGTTGCTAAAAAGAACATTATATATTTGGTGTAATGCAATGTGTTTATGCAGTTTAAGATACAAAAAACACATTATTTTCCACATACTGTACATTATTGTTGCTCCTCTATGCCCCGCCTTTCTGAAACGCGCCGATTTTTACAGAGCTCATCGTTCTCAGAAGTGAGGCGTGCTCTGATTGGCCAGCTATCCAGTGTGTTGTGATTGGCCGAATACCTCAAGCGTGAGACAGATATGTTTCACCCCTCACCGTATTGTGATATGTGTCCCAGCGCGACAACACAAAAACAATAAAACTCATTATAAACAAGGCATGTGTTGCATCCAATGGGGACATAATTACTGATTATAATGACTTATTACTACTTTACGATGCAACGCGATGCGTAAACATTACCATGTCTGCATTTGTGATAGAAGAAACGACAAACAACAAGCACTAGTCTACACAGCTCAAAACTCACGTTTGAATCGTCAGCGGCAAATACTTTAAATAAGAAAATATACTTAGGGCTGTGGGTAGAGGTCTGCTACCCGACCTGGGTCCCAAAATACTTTCGGGTTTTGGGTTGGGTTCGGGTTAATGTTTAATGGATAACTTCGGGCTCGGGTCGGGTCGGGTTTGTAGCTAAACCAAAACTATTTGCATGGATTATGGATTTATGGATTATGGATTTGATCAACTGGTCTCTTAATGCAATTGACACTATCCGAAACTTGGGTTTCGGGGAACCTGACTGCCCTGACGGAACGTTCGCAGCGGGCTACACGATGGACGCGTGGGAGAGGTGGCGAATCGTGTGTCTTGCGGCTCTTTCCGTGGAGGACATTGAAGATATCTACCTATTCGGAACCATGATAACAGGTATTTTGCTGATTGGATTAGGCTTTGCCCTGGGTTATCGAAGAATTCAGAAAACTGGAACAGCTGTCCAAAGCCCCACAAGTCTGCCCGTCATGATTGAAGCTGTGGGAAGAGCGGTCAGCATTGAGACTGAGACTATAATCGCAATATGGATTCTATCAAGGAGAAGCTCACGGCTTTAAAGGAAAAATGATTATATGAAGACCAAAATGGACAGAGAGAGTAGCCTGCAAAATTGGAATGCGTTTACTCGCCCCAAAGACAAAACAATCTTATCTTTTTCTGGCTCCCCCACACAGTGGCCTTGGCAAGGCTGTTGTTGCAATCTACCCCGGGAGAGCAATGCAGTTAGACGCTCTTGCGTTCCTCCCCCACCCTACAGACATTACAGACATTGCCCCCCCCCGACCATTCGCCTCTGTTCGCTTCGATCCGCTGGCCTGGTCAAGCGGGTCTGACCAGCGCCGGATCAGTGGCTGCGGGATCAGATGGCTGCTTGCTGGGCCGGATTCACTTCCCCTGTGGCTATGTCGTGTGTCTATGGTGTATGTGCTTTTGTGTTGCTGAGGTGTTTTTCCTGTTCTCACACTGTACTCCCCAAGGAGCATAGTCTGGGGGTTATTTTTTTTCTCCTCACTTTCCTCATGTCATGCTGTATTTTTCTTCAATTCTACTTGCATTTCACTACTGATTATACTCTATATGATTGTGTATGTGACGAATAATAAAGAACCTTGAACCTTGCAGAGGCTATGCTGTACGCGTACGCGTAATAGACACACACACACACATTATTGCACACAGATATCAGAGATCACGCAGCGCACAAACAGCATGGAAACTTTTATTAGTAACATAGCTTCGATAGGCTACTGACTCGCAAGTCGCAACGTTATATTTCTCTGCAGGGGGTAAAACCGCTGTTTTTGAAGTAACTAAGCCTCATTGCTTGTAGAGAGAGACGCGCAGATGCAGTTGTGGGGGGGTTGACTCTTAACTTTTATAAAGAATATCTCTTTGGTTTTGAGACTTAAGTCTTTGCAACTTCAGGGATCTTATCTACACACCATCAGCTTGTAACTCTCCAAAGAGAAAGGAAAAGTTGAAATCGCGTCAAATGACCCCTTTAACTGGTTCGGGTGGGTTTTATTGGGACTGGAGTTCCTTTTGGGAGCAAGAAACAAGCTTATTTAATTAAGCCAGGAAAAGTCAACAGAAGACTCCAGAGACTCAACCGAGGATATCTCAACAGCGTGAAACCACATCACCGCAGGGCTGTGTGAAATTCTACAGGGTTCACCCCGTCACGCTTTTAATGAACTGCAATCTAAACAGATGAGATACTTGTTTTGGCATTAGCTGTGGGATAAAATCCTGTTGACTCTCCATAGTAATTCACAACAGAAGGCCTGAAAGAAAAAGGAGACCTGTTCACATTGAACAAATGCTTAACCCGAGCAATCGAGCATCTACTCACTAATGAAGACCATGTGAGCATTTCTCTCCAGTAATTAACATTTATGGATAGCTTTTGGAACAAATTTGACAATTGACAAAGCAGCTGCAATTAATTGTTTAAACACGCCACTAGCATCTGCTCACCTCCTCTATATTCTGTGTTGGATCTCCAGTCGTTCAAATCAATCTCAGCCGTCCCTGCAATGACCAACTCCAGCTCACGAGCATCGAACACTGAAACCAGACGGGAGTCTACGACCTGCATTATAAAGGAGCACTTTATATATGACATTCAATCATCTGAATTAGATTAGTAAATAATTGTGAAACTCCCATTCAAGCTAATGTACCTCATAGAAACCTCTTACAAGGGCTTCGGTCTGCTGCATAACCCCCCTCTCCACCCTCCATCTAGCCATGCGCTCTATGTATTCCTTCTTGTTTTTCTCCGTCACTTGGATGTTGGAGCCTCCCGACTTCAGCTCCCTCTCTATGACCTGTCAAAAGATGTAAAAAGTGCTGCAGCAGAAGTAATGTTTACAAGTATTAGTGGCATGGCTCCTAGAAAGCATGGATTCATCCTGAGCCACCCTTTTGTTGTGTGTAATTCCTTTAATGTTTATCCGGGATTTGTTTAAAAGGGTGCCAATTTTGCACAAGTTGATATGATTCTTAAGAGTCTTAATGAAAAATCAATAACACACTTTGGCTAATATTTTCTCACTGGTAGTGTAAAGCAACACCCTTTTTACCCAAGCTCTGTTTTCAGCAAGCCGTTTTAGTCCATGTTCCTTTAAATGCTAATGAGCTCTGCTGACCCCGCCCCTCTCTTCTGTGGCGTGACGAGCCGTTCTCATGATACTGTTTACATTAACCGCGGAAGTTGCTAACTAGCACATTATTAGGAAAGGTGATTTGCAAAGATTCATTTAAGAACCTTATACTCACTTCTTCTGCAGGTGAGGCTGGATCACGAATGATGCATTTAGGCAGATCAAAGGATGCATTCCCTTCAAAAACAAAGCTAACCCACTGCGTCTTCAGCGGCTCAGATGTCTGAAGTAAATGACGACTGCTATGTTCATTATTACTTCCAACAACAGAACACCTCAATAGCTTAGAAGCCATTCTTGTCTACATCTGCTCCAGCGTCGAAACAATGGAGGACTGATGACAGCTCACTCAGGGCGGAGCTACGGTAAAATGCTAGTGTCAATCAACAATAATGGGAGGGGCCTGGGTCTGTGTGACATCACACCGACAGGCATCTGAGAATGGCTTGATATGAGAAAGAGGAAATTATTTAACGCGATAAAAAACAATAAATAAAAACACTGGGTGGATCTTTATCATTATAGGGTGGTTGTGTATTTCAGTTATTGTATAAAGTGCATGTCGCATCCGATGACTCCTTTAAGTGAGCCAGGGGTGTCCAAACCTGTTTCTAGTGTGTCATCGTTCTATAGAGTTTAGCTCCAACTTATCTTAACACACCTGTCTGGACGTGATTCTAGTGATCCTGGAGACCTTGATTAGCTAGTTCTGGTGGGTTTAATTAGGGTTGGAGCTAAACTCTGCAGGACAGTGACCCACAAGGAACAAGATTGGACACCCCTGAGGTAAGTTATTAAGAAGTTGAGTGTAAACCAGTGTTTCTCAACTCTGGTCCTGGAGCCCCCACTGGTTGGGTTTGTACTGGGATTGAGAAACATTGGTGTAAACCAGAGGTCTCAAACTCAATTCCTGGAGGGCCACAGCTTTGCAGAGTTCAGCTCCAAACCCTAATCAAACACACCTGATCCATATAATCAAGGTCTTCAGGATTACTAGAAATTCCCAAGCAGGTGTGATTGGAGCTAAATTCTGCAGAGCTGTGGATTTTGAGACCACTGGTGTAAACAGTGTTGCTCGGTTTGCATTGGTGACCCCGACGTGCCAACTTTTATATCTTTTAGTACAATGTGGTTTTAGTACAACTTAATACAAAACTGGTAACCAGGTTTGGATAGTTATACATAATGGAGATGACTGAGGATGAGACTAAATTTTCTTCAATCCCGATCATAGATAATTATCATTGCTGATACTTTGGTCAAACGCCAAGGAGGAAACGATTAGTCGATATTAAAGACCAAAAATTGTCACAAAATATTTTTGTTGTTGAATATTCATTTCTATCTCATATGACCTGATGTAACAGCCTGCTATATTGTGGTTTGACCAGTGTGGCGATGAAACACATGACTGTAATTCGGCCCTCCTGTATAGATAATCCAATGGAAGCAGAAATGCTTATGAGATATGCAAATTAACCCGAACCAGTAGAGTAAGGGAAAGTTTTATCAAAAAACACAATGCTGTCATGTGTAAAGGGCCCGATATACTGATGCCAAAGTTATTTTTTCAGTCCTTGGTTAGGGATAGAAATACGTTTTGTGTCTGCGGATATCCCAACGCTGCTGACAGCAGCATTAGATGAATATGTAAATATATGCCGTGCGCTTTCCTCTCAGTAACAAAACAAACACAACAAAAATGGGAAAACAGTAGTTAAAGGATTAGTTCACTTTCAAATTAAAATGTCCTGATAATTTACTCACGCCCATGTCATCCAAGATGTTTATCTTTCTTCAGTCGAAAAGAAATTAAGGTTTTGGATGAAAACATCACAGGATTTGTATCCATATAGTTAGTTTCAATGGACTCCAAATGGTTAAAGGACAAAATGACAGTTTCAGTACAGCTTCAAAGGACTATAAACGATACCAGAGGATGAATACGGGTCTTATATAGCCAAACGGTCGGTCAATAAATGTAAATGCTTTATAAACACACAAATGCTCGCCTGTTTTCGATGCGCGTCTCAGACTTCACGTAATACGTAATGACGTAGAAAAGGTCACGCTTGACGTAGGCTTCATCTCATCTCCTCCAAGTTCAAAATCGTCCAGCATCGTTGTTTTACCGTAAACTCGTTGAGTTGTAACTCTCTTTTTTGTAAACGGCGTTTGACTTGTAAACACTGACTCGGGGCTTCCGCCTATGTCAAGCGTGACCTTTTCAACGTCATTACGTATTACGTGAAGCGCGCATCGCAGAACAGGTGAGCATTTGTGTTTATAAAGCATATACATTTAATCATTTAATTGTATTTTTCTAAATGACTGACCGTTTGGGTATATAAGACCCTTATTGGTATCGTCTGGTATCGTTTATAGCCCTTTGAAGCTGTACTGAAACATTTTGACCTTCAACCGTTTGGAGTCCATTGAAACTAACTATATGGATACAAATCCTGCTTTCATCAAAAACCTTAATTTCTTTTCGAGGCATTCGACGGAAGACATGGGAGTAAGTAAATTATCAGTACATTTTAAAGTGAACTAATCCTTTAAGAAAGCATCTGATCATAGCTCTGCAATCGGCACTCCAGTCTAATCACGTTTATTTACCGTATATAGCTCTTTATACAATAGATTGCTTTAAAGCAAGCAGCTTTACTGTATTAAACATAAAAAACAGTGTTCAGTTAGAATTACAACTTGATATTCCGCTATAAAGCAGCTCTATATGTATGAATATGCATAACACAATATTTTAACTAATTGTAAAAGCTGAAGAAATTATCAAAGCCTATTGATTAATTGGTGACGTATAGTTGACGATTAGTCGATTCTAATAATCATTTGGGGATTATCAAAATAATAATTAGTTCCAGCCCCATAAGACACATGAAAGCCTCCTTGAAGGTGCTTCAAAAACAGAATAAATGATCCAAGCACCTGTCCAAAGACCTCCTCGTTGACGGTAAACGTCAGATCCAGGATATTCGTGATATCGTTGTCCTTCATCCACTGTAAGCTCTGGTGGAACTCCTCGTCCAGGTATTCCAAATCGCTCAGATCTGTCACTCTACGGACCACACAATGCAGACAGCCAATCAAAATTCATCATTCGAAACTTACCTTGTCATCTTGACTCCAAAAAACCTCTGAGACTCACAGTCTGAGCAGGGCCTTGTAGAACGGTCGAGTGAAGAAAGCATCCAACAGATACTGGTGGATCAGGGCCAGACCCAAAATACGGCCACTGAAGCGGAACCTGTGAGGGTCCAGCAAAACATTTATCCATCTCATAATGTTCTGTGCATGCTTTAAAGGGGTGTTTGATTGTGATTTCACTTTTTTAACTTTAGTTAGTGTGTAATGTTGCTGTTTGAGCATAAACAATATCTGTTACGATGCTGAAAGGTCAATGCAAACAGAGATATTGTCTTTAAAATTATGGCAGTTTAATGGCTACAAAAACGGCTGGTAGGGAATACAATGAGTTACTTCCCGGGTTTGTGATGTCATACACCCAGGGATTTGCATAAACCCCGCCCCCGGGAACATGCCAAAAAGGGTGCGGGGCCATGCTGCGCTGCTTTAGAGAAGAGGAAGAGTTATTGCCATGCCGTCAAAACTAGGGGTGCACGAAAAAATCTATTCATATACGAATCACGATTCTGTCTTGTAACGGTGAATGGATTCACAAGTTTCAAAATCAATGTTCCCTGCTCTGCATCTCTCTCTCCCTCTCTCTCTCTCTCTCTCTCTCTCTTTTATTCAGATCATTAGCTTGTTAGCTTCATCAGTGAACTGTGTTCCAATTATACACTTTATGTGTACAGACAGATGTTTTTCACATAGCTACGCGACGCGTTAAACATAGACATGCACACGGTTGTCGTGGTAGTGAGCAATACTTGCTGGCCAACACTTCTTACTGTTACAGCAATCATGTATTCTACTGTATTAAAGCTTTGGTGAGGTAAAAACGTAACATAAGCAGTAACATTTACATATAACAGTGTAGCTAAAACTATAAGACAACAACAAACACTAAAACACACCATTCTGAAATGTCGTGTAAGAGCCGTGCTTGCACAGGTTCTGCGCGATCCTCTTCACTAATAGTCTCTGGGTCTCATTCGGGCTCAAATTGATAAGTGATATTGACGACGCCATTGTTTACAATACAATCAGAGAACATTCTGAGGTGAGGGGCATGACGTTTCTGAACACGCTCTAGGCGGTTTAGCCAATCACAACACACTGGACCAGATAACCAATCGGAGCCCATTACGTATTTCTGAGGGCGGGGCTTCATAAAACCAGGAAATCATCCTGTTCATCGGAGAAGGAACAGAAAATCAATTGTGTGAAAAATAATGTTATGTTTTTTAAACAAAGCATTAACACTTTAGACTGCACCCCATAAACACAATCAAGCCTAGAAAAAAAACACATTAATATAATCTAATATAAACATATCCTGTCTTTGAACCAATTATAGGTTTTTACAATTCTCTACCTTCTGAACAGGGCTTGAAAGTCAGACACTGAGACTAAATTTAATTAAAAGTTGTGAATCTGAACACTGACATTCACCAGACGTGTGTCCTCTTCTTGGATGAAGTTCAAGGCAAACGCTGGGAATTTGTCTTTTCATAACACTATAATTTACTAACACAAGAGTGCCATTTTCCCTGTCAGTCAAACTCCCAAAATAAGAGACAAAACAAAGACGTAGCGTGACCGCTTCTATGTGACTTTCTTTCCAGCTGACCAGAAGGCATGCGATTCCTCAACCACATGCCACATCAACCAGAGAACTACAAAGCTGAACTTCAAAAACATTCCACGTCTAAGCAGCAATAATTAGAGATAAAGAGAGATAGTAAGGTAGAAAATGGAAGATCTCTCACCACTCCAAATGGTTCTCTACAAATGCAGACATGGGGCTGATCTGCACTGTATACGTGTCATTGGCGGAGTACTCAAACAGACCGTAGTAGGGGTTAAACAGCTCCTGAGATAACAGGAAGAAGAACTCCCGCGATGGGCCGCTGTAATCCAAACTGTAGGGAACATGAACACAATATTTTAGATCCAAGTTCTGGTTTGTATGTCTGTCAATGACCTGCATTAGACTGACCCTTCCTCTCCTACGAAAGCGATGTAGAGCTTGTTTCTCTGGAGCTCTTTCCTTGAGTAGGCCATTACTTGATTAAAGGTGCCTTCCAGAAGATGTTCCCTTCTGATGATGAGCCTCGATACAACACAAAATAAAACCAAATCAATATAATATCCATCCATCCATCCATCCATCCATCCATCCATCCATCCATCCATCCATCCATCCATCCATCCGTATGTTTGTCTGTCTATCCATCCATCCATCCATCCATCCATCCATCCATCCATCCATCCATCCATCCATCCATCCATCCATATGTTTATCTGTCTATCCATCCATCCATCCATCCATCCATCCATCCATCCATCCATCCATCCATCCATCCATCCATCCACTCCAACCATCCATCCATCCATCCATCCATCCATATGTTTATCTGTCTATCCATCCATCCATCCATACATCCATCCATCCATCCATCCATCCATCCACTCCAACCATCCATCCATCCATCCATCCATCCATCCATCCATCCAGTATGTTTGTCTGTCTATCTATCTATCCATCCATCCATCCATCCATCCATCCATCCGTATGTTTGTCTGTCTATCTATCCATCCATCCATCCGTATGTTTGTCTGTCTATCTATCTATCTATCTATCCATCCATCCATCCGTATGTTTGTCTGTCTATCTATCTATCTATCCATCCATCCATCCATCCATCCATCCATCCATCCGTATGTTTGTCTATCCATCCATCCATCCATCCATCCATCCATCCGTATGTTTGTCTGTCTATCTATCTATCCATCCATCCATCCATCCATCCATCCGTATGTTTGTCTGTCTATCTATCTATCTATCCATCCATCCATCCATCCATCCATCCATCCATCGTATGTTTGTCCATCCATCCATCCATCCATCCATCCATCCATCCATCCATCCATCCACATCCATCCATCCATCCATCCATCCATCCATCCATCTATCTGACACACTTACTTGATCTTTCCTGGTCCCTGGCCGTATCCTTTAGCCTCCAGCTTCCTGTAAAAATTGCGAAGTTTTGCCTCAAAGTCTCTGCGGTATGGAGCCGGCGCTCTGGCCCTCTGCAAGCCTGTCAAAATATACAATACCACTGCATAAATTACACACTAGTCTATTTTTGAACGTTTCCTTATTTAAAAATATCATCAAATGAAATAAAAGTGGACAAGAAGCCAAAGAAAATATAAATTTAATGTATCTAAAATTTAGCAAATGGAGCAGAGATGCCAGCACCATGCTGTGAGATAATTTCACTCATACTCTGAGTTTCTCATCAAACACTAGCTATCACAAGCGTACCAAACAGGCTTATTAAACTACGCTAGCACATTCTGTACAGCACAGCGGGACGTCCCGCCATGAAATGAACTCGTGTCTCGCTGGTGTGTGAGTGTATGTGATCATGCTCAGTTCAGAAAGAACCATTCTGACGTGAGGAACGACCTGTGTTTTGTTTAAACATGAGTGAAGCCGTAGACAACCGCAAGCACACAGAAGAACTGATGCGGGGAATGATTGCTCTCGCTCTGTGAGGGAAAAGCCTTGTCTGGGTTTTGGCAAGAGGCGCTACACACAAGAGGCCGCCTCATGTTTCCAGAGACGCTTAAATGGGCTTTTAAAATAAGGGCGTGTTCACACTTGGCGTCTTTTGTGACTAGAAAAAGTGCTTTTTTAGTAAAATAAAAAGCTGGCAGCATTTTGGTTACAAATTGCGTCTTTTGTTGCTATAAAAACAGCTGCAACGGTAGCCTAGCGTGGTGTGCGGCAGAAACGCCGGCTTTTGAAGTTAACGGGGAGGTATGTCGGTTCATAACGAGGTTTGTGGGAGCGTGACATTATACGGGGAAGGAGACGATATGGTGCTTCCAACAATAGAGTCCAGGAGCTCCGCTGTTCTGTCAGATTTGGCTACCTCGCATTAAAACATTGTGTACTACAATTCGACAACGAAAAATTCTACCTGTTAAATTATGTTTTATTAATATGTACACAACTCTAAACCTACACTTACAGTAATGCACATACAGTAATTATGTGTTATATTCGCGGTTGTGGGTAGAAGGGATAAATACCGGAAACCAACAATAAAATTTTTTCTAAAGAGTGTTTTATTAACGTCTACACCAGCTTCCCAACTTTTTTGTGCTGGGCTTTAGGAGAGGCTTCTTTCAACGGACCCATGCATGCCATTCCTCTGAGTGTACGCCGTATTTTCACGGGAAAATCACCCCAGTTTGGCTTTCTATCTAGAAACTGCATGAACTTATGTCGATTTTCTTCAACCCTTCTCATCAGGACGCTCCTGACGAGGTGTTAACTTCCGTGGATGACCTGGACGTCTCTGTGAGATGGTTGCAGTTCCATCTTTTTTAAATGTTTGTACCACTTTTGCTACAGTATTCTGACTGATAAGTAGCTTTGCTGATCTTCTTGTAGCCATCACTTTCTTGTGTAAAGAAATATTTTCTTTCTCAGGTCTTGTGACATTTCTCTTCCATGTGGTGCCATTGCTGACAGCATGAAATGGGAAGGGGTTTTCTTTAAGTAACACTTTTATAGTACTGTCACCTGTGTAATGAATAATTAGATCTGTGGTTGAATTCTTGTTAAATTAGACATTTGTAGTCTAAAATTTAGCTTTGCTCCAAACTTTCAGTGGGGTGTACTCATTTTTGCATCACCCTAATTTGAGTAAAACTGAAAATGTTGTTCTCTAAGTTATATTATTAACCTTACTTTCATGTTATAAGTTAAACAGATGTTATATAAAACTTAGTTTTGTCAACATTTTGGAAAATGTTTTTGTGTTCATTGAGATATTGTTTAAAATGTGACTTTTCAAAGGGGGTGTACTCATTTACGCTGAGCACTGTACATTAAATATTGTTGTTCACTGTGAGAAAACGGATGCAATATTGATGCGCAGTAAGCGAAGTAATGTCAGGACACCGGCGGGATGATGCACGGTTTCATACAACTCCTTGTGCTCCGAAACTATCATCTGTCTATCTTTTTCAAACGACTCGCCGCTCGCTCGTCATTGGTCAGAAGTCAAAAATGCGCTTTTTTTCCAGAAAAGTAAACTTTTCTCAACTTGAAAAGACGCTCTGAGCGGCAGAAAAAGCGGTGGCGTGTTAAAAAAGGCTCAGGGCTTTAACGAAAACACGATTATAATGTAAAACAGACGCCGGCAGCTTAAAAAAAGACGTCACGTGTGAACATAGCCGTACAAGTCAGTATGTGGATGTGTGTTACTGACTAGAGAGTAGCTGAGCTACTGAGCTGAGCTTCTCGTTTGGCCTCTCAACGGAGGCAGTCGCTTTTTTCACTCTCCCGTCCTCCCCTTTTTTCCTCCCTGCTTGCTTCTTCTGTCTCGTCTCATATCTATTGAAGAGACTCTCTCTGCACGGCTCTCCAAACTGGAAAATTATGTATTTGATCAACTGGTTTCAGCGCAATTGAACCATCTTCTCAAGGAGAGTCTGGGTTCTGGGGAACCCGTTTGTCCCGACGGGCATTCGCGGCCGATATACGAGGGATCGTGGGAGAGGTGGCAAATCGTATGTTGGCGGCTCTTTCGTGGAGACGCTGAGATATCTACCTTTTCGGCACCATGAAAAGGTATTCGCTGATTGGATTAGGCTTTGCCCTGGGTTTCGGAAAATTCAGAAGACGGGAAAGCTGTCCAAAGCCCCACAAGGCTGCCCGTTTGGATTGAAGCCGTGGGAAGAGCGGTCAGCAATGAGACTGAACTTAAACCGGAATATGGATGCCATCATGTTGAAACTTACGCTTTCAAGTGAAAATTGATGATTTCAGAGACCAGAATGGCAGAGAGAATAAAGCTGTGAAATTTGCAGCTGTGGCCCCAAAAGACACAACAAAATGTTATCTTATCTTTTCTGGCTCCCCCGTACCGGCTGGCTTGGCCAAGGTCATGCTGGATAAACTACCCTGGAAGGGCTGCAGTTAACTCTCTTGCTCCCTTCCCCCATTACAGACATTACTCCCCTCCCCGACACTGCCTCCGACGCTTTTACCGCCACCTGTCGAGCAGGTCTGCGACCGGCGCCGTAAAATGGCTGCTGGACCGGACGGCTGCTTGCCGGCTGGATAGTCCCCCTGTTGCAAGTAATGTGTTTATGGTAATGTGCTTTTGTGCTGAGGAGTTTTTTTTCTGTTCTCACACGTACTCCCCAATGGACATAGTCTGGGGGTTAAATTTTTTTTCCTCCTCTCTTTCCTCATGTAAATGCTGTATTTTTCTTACATTCCCTGTCTTCCTGTTCTGTCTACCCCGTTGTCATAGATGTTGTGTAGTATGGACAGTATGTGGCTAATTTGTGTACTTGTTACTAGTGACAATAAAGGGCTACTACTACTACTACTACTACTACTAGAGACCCGGCTCTAATAATCTGAGCAGTTAGAGTTTGAAACAGTTGTTTATTTGTAGCTTTTAATGCACGTGTTCTAAAAGTTGACAAAAATACATACACAGGCTATTTTTGCTGGCTACAGATCTTCCAGTACTTTCAAAGCTAAATTATAGCAGTATCATTTTTGTCCAAATATGATGACCCCCTAGAAGCAGGTTTGGACACCCCTGGCTCACTTAAAGGGGTCATCGGATGTGACATGCACTTTATACAAGAACTGAAATACGTGTTGGCAGTGTGTGTACACAACCACCCTATAATGATAAAGATCCACCCAGTGTTTTTATTTATTGTTTTTTATCTCGTTAAATAATTTCCTCTTTCTCATATCAAGCCATTCTCAGATGCCTGTCGGTGTGATGTCACACAGACCCAGGCCCCTCCCATTATTGTTGATTGACACTAGCGTTTTACCGTAGCTCCGCCCTGAGTGAGCTGTCATCAGTCCTCCATTGTTTCGACGCTGGAGCAGATGTAGACAGGAATGGCTTCTAAGCTATTAATAAATGAGCCCAATTATGAAAGTATTATGATCATACCTGGTGAACTCTGCGGTGAGGATCCAGGAGAGCAGCGCGGAGAGAAACTGAGGCCGGGGGGGAAAGAGTGAGATGGAATATACGACACGATCTCCTCATCAAACAGACTGAATGACAGAGAGGGGAAATATTACACATACATTTATTTATTAATAAATATTGTATCATTACAGTAATACAAGTTAAATATCTCAAAAATTGATACAAAACTAAAAACAATGAAAATAATTGATAAATATAATATAAATATTAATAAAATTAAAATAAAACAAAATGTGTACTTTAAAGGGGTCATGGCATGAGTAATTAAAACATCGTTAAAACATCCTCCTCATTATAAACAAAGCATGTATTTGATCAAGCTCCAAAATAGGCTTGATTGAGTCTGAGGTACAAACATTTGCATAAACACGCCTCCAGAGCAAGACATAGACCAATAGTCTTCTTCTCACGATAGGCCCCGCCCACTGGTGTTCAGTCGAAGGTCATTGCACACATGAGTTCGTTAGAATATAAATACGACCTCACGTTATATCAATCATGTTTACACACTGCCTCCGAAATTCCGTCTGGCGTAATTGGGATGGGGTTTGATTTTTTTCAGTCATTCGCATTTTGAGGTGTTTTGACTGTTCAGAGCCACCGTACAAGCGCCAAAGTCCAGAAGGGCGATTGTTAAGTTCATCCACTTCATCTGGATCCGTGCACACTGAGTTCACAGAAACCGGTTCTAGTATCGCTAGCAAAGCATCAATCTGAGCCGCTGACATCTTGACGTGAACGTTGAATCTCGCGGGATAATCCCGCTGCTCCCGCTGACACTCATCCTCATAATGCTTGAAGACTCTATTTAGTAGGCTTTGGTTTGCTAGTTTTTTCGCAACAGATTAATTAATACGCTTCGGACTCAATGTGCAAGATTTCGGTGTGTGACGCAATTTTAGGATAATGAATACGAAAAAACGCTTACGAACATTTCTAAACTTGCAAGGTCATTGCACACCGATGCTAATCTTGCACATTGAGTCCGACATGCGTATTAATGCTAATCATGCTAGCGACATGCTATTATTTCATTTAAAACAGTAGCCTACTAACATGCTAGCGACATGCTTAATGCTAATCATGCTAGAAACATTCTAGCGACTCATGCTAGTAGCATGCATCGGCATGCTACGACATGTTTAGGATAATGAATACGAAAAAAACGCTTACGAACATTTCGGACTCAAGGTCATTGCACACATGCTAATCATGCTAGCGACATGCTAGTCACTTGCTAATCATACTAAAAACATGCTAGCGACAAGCTATTAACGTGCTAATCATGCTAGAAACATGTTAGCGACATGCTAGTAGCATGCTTATCATACAAGAAACATGCTAGCGACATGCTGGGAACTTAATAATCATGCTAGCAAACATGCTACTCACTGGCTAGTCTTGTTAGAGACATGCTATTAGAATGCTAATCATGCTAGAGACATGATAGCGACATGCTAGTAACTTGCTAATCATGCTATCGACTTGCTAATCACTTGCTAATCATGCTAGTGACATGCTTATCATGAAAGAAACATGTTAGCAGCATGCTAGTAGCATGCTAATCATGCCAGAAACATGCTATAAAAGCTGTATTGCCTTTAAAACATTCAAACTTTAGGCTTTTAAAACCATTAAACTTAAAACTTTTTTAAACTTCTTAAAATTCTTAAACTTTTCAAACTTTCTGGTCCGGCTTTCTCAAGCCAGCTTAAAGTTTGTCTCGACAAATATTTTTTTCATCACATTGTGTCAATCACGTTTACACACTGCCTCCGAAACTTTCGTCCGCCATAAAAATTTGACACGTTTGGGCTCGTTTGTGTCTTGATATCAGAAGCATCCCAGTGTAAGCAACAAGTGGAGAGTTTATTTTTAATGGTGTCTGATCGGAGCATTTTGTTTTGTAATCGAGGCAGAGTACGATCTGATGTCACAAACCACAAGTACATCATTTCATATTGCTTATTCTGGAAATGACTATTTTATTTTTATTATATTGTCAAAATACTTTCATGCAATAGTGAGGGGCATTGATAGTGTTTCTTATGCAGCGACGTTAGCCAATCATAACAGTGACAGGCCTTAAAGGACACGCCCCTTAAAACAGATCGTTTTAGAGTGAGGGTTGAAAATAATAATTTACCCACATATTATTTTTTTTTTTGTGCAAAAAACGTTATTACATTATACGTAAACCTCAAGGAACATATTAAAACAATTAAACAAATCCATGTCATGACCCTTTTAATATATGACCATGGACCACAAAGCCAGTCATAAGGGTCAATTTTTCGATATTGGGATTTATGCATCATCTAAAAGCTGAATAAACAGGACTTTTATGTTTTTTATGATAGGACAATATTTGGCTGAGATACAACTGTTTGAAAATCTGGAATCTGAGGGTGCAAAAAATCACAATATTGCGAAAATTCTTAGCAATGCATATTACTAATCAATAATTAAGTTTTGATATATTTACGATAGGACATTTACAAAATATCTTCATGGAACATGATTTTAATAGCGTACTGATTTTTGGCATTAAAGAAAAATTAATAATTTTGACCCATACAGTGTATTGTTGTCTATTGCTACAAATATACCTGTGCTGCTTATGACTGCTTTTGTGCTCAAGGGTCTCATATGTTCTAGTATTCAACTGTGTGTTAGCTGTTTAGAGAGTCTGACTAGCTGATTAAGCCAATAATAACTAGTCCTGCATGCTAGTGCATGCGAGTGAGTCGTATGTTTGAGAGTTGTGTTCAGAGACTCTTATACACTCCTGCCTGTCAAGTCTTGTGGTTTTGAGCTCATGCAGCATTTCCCCTGCGGTCACTCACTGTACCTTAACAGCATGACCAGGTCGGCGTCACAGGACAGCTTCTCAACGCCCTGAGCACCTTCGGTTCTGATGCACTGGATGTTCTCCCTGAGAGACAGCATGTAAACAGTAGCGTTTGAAAGTCTGAACTAATGGAATGTTGGTTGTTTTTGAAAGTAACAGTGTAGCGCTTCACCAGCTGAATGGAATTATAGCGTGCAGTCTGGGATGCTATTAAGATAACGATCGGCTCGCTGCATTAATGCACTGATAACAGTTATCAGCATCACAAACTCTGTTTTTACATGTTTCATGCATCTGTATTGTGTTGGACTGTAACTGTGTTGCTATATGAACTTAACATGCCAATCTTAGTCATAATTCAGTGATATTTTGGTATTATTTAGATACTATTATAGCATGTATTCATATTTGTTATTTGCAATTTAATTTTTGTTTAAGTTTGAGTCATTTTGTCAATAATTGTTAGTAATTATATTACTTAATTGAACTTATTTTATTTCAGTTAGTTGTAAATATTTCTAAGTTTTGTTCACTTAATTTTTTTAATTTAGTTTTTCATCTTATATTTATATGCTATTTCATATCATCTTTAATTAAGTATACGTTTTAGTAATTGCATTATGTGCTTTTGTAATTTTTTATATTTCTATTTAGCTTTATTTATATTTCAGTTTAAGTTTTAGGAATATTAGTGAACATTTCCAATAGTTTTTTTCATGTAATATTTACATTTTATTTTATATCAGCTTTATTTTAGTTTATGTAATTTTTAGGGCTGGGAGTCATAATTGTTTAAATCGAATTAATTGCATGATGTTTCAATTAATTAATCACAAAATTAATTTGACTGTGAAAATAGCCACAAAATATTATTTAAAGATTTATTTATTTTTATTAAATGAGAAAGTGCCGAGCAGATATGACAAATTGTAGATTTAGAAAGAAATATTTTGTTTGATTCAACATAACATTTATTACACATAAACATTTAGGCAATAACTATTTCGCTTAATGCATTTTTTTATTTTATAGATTTTTACTCATTTTATTGCTTTATATTAAACTTATTTTATTTCTGTTCTGTTATTTCTGTCAACCCAAAATTAATTAATTCATTAAAAAAAAAAATATTAGGGTTTTCAGTTTAATTAGTTTTAACTTATATTTATGTTTAATTTAGTTAAGCTTTATTTAAATGAACTAAAATTATTTTTAACAGTAATTGATGACAATAACAGCACTGGTTTCACTAGACGGAGTCATAATGGGTTTATGTATCTCTGTCCTCCCAGAATGCAACAGTTCTGCTGGTATGTTACAATTCTTTTATTTTCTTTGGCATAAAATGTCTGTCATGTTCTGCTCACTGTCATATAGCATGACATATTTCATAAACAAGTCATAATCAGCTCACCTGAGAGTGTGATTCCTGGCGAGACTCGGCTGTCGCTCCTGCAGCAGGTCCAGTATGTTCGGCTGACGCAGGAAAGCCACAATCTTATCATTGTAAGCTGAGGGCGAAGAAAACAGTTCAATTTATGATGAGTAATAGTATTTTTTAGTATAGTTTAGTGTAGTTTTTTCTTAGATTCTGTAGGTTTTGGTAGGTCATCACCGCTGACTGACCTAGAGGCACTGAATCAGGCTGGTACTGACTCCTGATGGACGACACTAAACCAGCTCTGCTGACCAGAGACGCTCCTCTGCTGCGGGACACTTCTGACACCTGAGACACAACACAACATGAGCAACATTACAGTCACAGCATGACAGCCCAGAGCGTGTGTGTGTGTGTGCATGTGTGTGTGTGTGTGTGTGTGTGTGTGTGTGTGTGTGTGTGTGTGAGAGTGTGAGTGTGTGTGTGTGTGTGTGTGTGTGAGAGAGTGTGTGTGTGTGTGTGTGTGTGTGAGTGTGTGAGTGTGTGCATGAGTGTGTGTGTGTGTGTAGTGTGTGTGTGTGTGTGTGTGTGTGTGTGTGTGTGTGTGTGTGTGTGTGTGTGTGTGTGTGAGAGTGTGTGTGTGTGATGAGTGTGTGTGTGTGTGTGTGTGTGTGTGTGTGAGAGCGAGTGTGTGTGTGTGTGTGTGTGTGTGTGTGAGAGTGTGAGAGTGTGTGTGAGTGTGTGTGTGTGTGTGTGTGAGAGTGTGAGCTTGTGTGTGTGTGTGTGTGTGTGTGTGTGTGTGTGTGTGTGTGTGTGTGTGTGTGTGTGTGTGTGTGTGTGTGTGTGTGTGAGAGCGTGTGTGTGTGTGAGCGAGTGTTTGTGTGTGTGTGAGAGCGAGTGTGTGTGTGTGTGTGTGTGTGTGTGTGTGAGAGCGAGTGTGTGTGTGTGTGTGTGTGTGTATGTGTGTGTGTGAGGACACAAATTGTGTGTGTGTGTGAGCGATGTGTGTGTGTGTGAGAGCAGGTGATTTATGAGGACATTTTGTGTCCCCATACCAGTTTGCATAAAACGCTGTATTACAAGGAATCACACAGAGTGTGTTTTTTTGAGGAGGAAAATAGAAATCCAGCACCGTGTTCCTGTGTTTGTAAGTTTAGTGTGTGGTCCTGTGTGGGCAATAGTACAGTTTGTACAGTATGTAAAAACCATTAGCCATGTGTGTGTGTGTGTGTGTGTGTGTGTGTGTGAGTGTGTGTGTGTGTGTGTGTGTGTGTGTGTGTGTGTGTGTGTGTGTGTGTGTGTGTGTGTGTGTGTGTGTGCCGCACCTCTCCGGCGCTGTAGCTGCGCAGTCTCTGTAAGTGCTGTCTGTGTGTGAGGTGATTTGGCAGACGTCCGTTCTGAAGGGGAATCCTGGGGTCAATGAAGGTCGTTGCACGGCTGTTGTGGTCCACAAAGAAGGACTACCACAGCAAAAGATCACACAGAAACATGTTATTAAAGACTAAAGCAGATTCATGTTATGCTAGTCGAGCCATCATTGTGTTCCACACAGTCTCTGTGTGTCTGGAGGAGCTCACCTTGCCCTGCGCGTCTGTCTTGATCTCCCAGCCTCTCGGCAGCTCCAGCTGGGAGTCGGCGCATTTGTTGAGGAAAGTGACGAGGTCGCGGTTGTGTTGATAACGCTCAAAGTTGCACGCATCTCGCCGTATTTTCAGAATCATGTGCTTCAGGCAGGTGCTGTTAGTAAACATCTGATACGCACCCTGAGGGAGAAAGACAGATGTGTGTGAGTGTCTGTGTGATTGTGTGGGGTGTGTGTGAGTGTATGAGTGTGTGTGTGTATGAGTGCGCGTGTAATTATGTGTGTGTGTGTGTGTGTGTGTGTGTGCGTGCGAGCATGTGTGAGTGCGAGTGTGTGTGTGTGTGTGTGTGTGTGTGTGTGTGTGTGTGTGTGCGAGTGTGTGTATGTGTGCGTGCGAGCATGTGTGTGTGTGTGTGTGTGTGTGTGTGTGAGTGTGTGAATACTGAAAGGACATTAACTGCACATGACTCTATCGATAATGATAATGAACAGTTTCACAGGATTTCTATCATTTTTATAAACCATAATAAGGAATATAAACACACGAACATCAATTAAGGTCACATTCTGGTTTAGAAGTACAAAAAAATACATGAATAAATAAATAAATATTACATGCTTCACAAACTCCACAGCAATACATTCTGCGTGTGCCAAATAAATATACTGCTATTTATTCTTTTGTTGCAAAGGTTTTACAAATTCTGTTATATTTGGGTTTTAGGAACCAGAATATTGAGTATGGTTATGACAATCAGATGAATCATATTCTTGTGAATGTGTATCTGATCTGATATAGTGAGTAATCTGCATTATCAAACTGAACACACACAACAGGACTTTAGTATAGTCATGAATATTCAATCAGTGTTTTCTATTTACGAGAGTGAACTCTTCGTACGTGACCTGCATGAAATAACTTGAAACAGAATGAAGACTGCACACAGACACACACACACACACACACACACACACACACACACACACACACACGTTGGTTTTTATGGTTTACGGGGACGGGGACTCCATAGGCGTAATGGTTTTTATACTGTACAAACTGTATGTGCTATTGCCCTACACACTACCCTACACACTAAACTTAGCCCTCACAGGAGACGGTGCATTTCTATTTTCCCTCAAAAAAACTCACTCTGTATGATTTATAAGCGTTTTGAATTATGGGGACACTGAAGAATGTCCTCATAAATCACCTTCTCCTTGTAATACCTGTCATACCATGTCATTATACAAATTTGTGTCCTCATAAATGTCCTCATAAACACATAAACATGCACACACGGACACACACACACACACACACACACACACACACACAGACAGACACATGCACGCACGCACGCACGCACACACACACACACACACACACACGCGTACACATACACACACAGACAGACACACAAACACACACACGCAAACACTCACTCTGACACACACACACACACACACACACACACATGTTGGGTTTCCATGTTTTATGGGGACTTTCCATAGACGTAATGGTTTTTATACTGTACAAACTGTATATTCTATCCCCTTACACTGCCCCTATCCCTAAACCTAACCATCACAGGAGACATTCTGCAATTTTACATTTTCAAAAAACATCACTTAGTCTGATTTATAAGCTGGTTTCCTCATGGGGACCAAAAAATGTCCCCACACGGACAAGGATTTTGGATATTGCCATCGTTGTGGGGACATTTTGTCCCCATAACGTAGGGTATACCTGACACACACACACACACACACACACACACACACACACACACACACACACACACACATAATCACATGTGCACACACACACACACACACACACAATCACATGCGCACTCACACTCACTCACTCCGACACACACACACACACACACACACACACACACACCATATTGTATAGAAGTGTATGAGAGTGTTCTCTCCCACAGATGCACTTGGGTCTCAGCACACTTTATCTCTGACTTGTTAATGCCTGTTATCTGTTGCAGGGCAGCAGCAGAGCGTATGGGATCAATAAAGAGGGAATCTGCAAATAGTTCAATCAATATCACCCTTCAACTAAAGAGCCTACTTGTACTGAACAGCACTGAACTGATCCTCACAGCGCTGCAGACACTGAAGCACATCAAGTCACTTTCAGGCTAATCTTCTACACAAAATCTACTAGAATACACAAGAAAACTCACATGTGAAGCGTCTCGTTCTGACTTACGTAGTTAGCGTGGAGGACAGTGAAGAATTCTGGGTGGCTGACGAACTTCACGGCTGGACACTGAAGCAGCTGCGTCACGCTCTGGTTATTCACAGGAGATGAAGGACCTTCCCTTCGCCGATCTACAAGCATTACAGACACACATACTGGCTCATTTAAACAAATAGTTCTGCCAAGAATGAAAATGAGCTGAACATTTATTCAACCCTCAAGAGAAGTGTCTCAGCAATGGATGCTCTGCAGTGAATGGGTGCCGTCAGAATGAGAGTCTGATAAAAACATCACAGTCATCAGTTCACATCTGGAGAAGACAAAAGCTGAAACAAATCCAGCAAGAAATATGAGTCCATAATCCATAATAATGCTTCCTCTCATTCTGACGGCACCCATTCACTGCAGAGCATCCATTGCTGAGACATTTCTCCAAACCTGATGAAGAAACAAACTCATCCTGATCTCGGATGAACTGAGGATGAGTAGATTTTCTCAAAATTTCAGCATTTTTTCTTTAAGCTTGACACAGTAAATAATTACTAATCGATAAATGCATCCAAGTTGGAGTTTAGAGGATCACTTCTCTTCAGTCTACTGGTTTCTACAAGCATCTCCCTTTCTGTTTGAATTTCAATCGGAAACACACAATGTGTTTTCTTGCAGCCTGTCTCTGCTACGGCTCAAAAGCTCAGTTTCTTCTCATCAGACGGCATCTAAAGACAGACGCACCTGGAGCTTGTGTTGTGGATTCACTCTCGGTGCTTCTCTCCGGTCCGCGGCCGGCCGGGTCATCTTCCGTGGCCATCGTCCTCTGGATGTTCTGATACCTGGAGACAAAACAACATCATCACCAAACCATCCCTGTGCTTATTAATGCTCATTATATGAAGAAAGCTTATGAAAAGCATCATGTTGTTTATCATTGTGATAATAAGGTCAGAACAGAGAGGAGTCCACAATTCCTCAAGTATTAAGAAGCTCGTTCTCTTTTTGATAATGTACATTTATTTTTTTAATATTATTTAAGATATTATTTAATATCTTGACGATACAGCAATCAAAATATTAATGGAAGTTTTTTTTTTTTTTTTTTTTTTACATATTATTTAATGATAATAACAACACATTTAGCTTATTTTATATTAATCTTAAAGCATTTTTTTTATGAATTTCAAAACATTGTATTGCAGGTAAAATGTTTTTAAAAACAAATGTACACTGATGTTAAAATATTTTGAGGTCAGCAACATCTAATTTTTTTTTAAATAACTATACGCTTCTGCTCACCAAGACTGCATTTATTTGATTAGAAATATAGTTAAAATAAATAAATAAAATACAAATCTGTTCTAATCTAGAAATATTGTGAAATATTATTAACATTTTAAAATATATTTTTTCTATATGAATGTGTTAAACTGTAATTTATTTCTGTATTTTCAGCATCATTACTCCAGTCTTCAGTGTCACATGATCTTCAGAAATCATAATAATATGCTGCTCGAGAAACATTTATGATTATTATCAATGTTGAAAACATTAATATTTATGTAGAAACTGTGATTCATTTTATTTTTAAGGATTCTCAGATGAATAGAAAGTTCAAAAGAACAGCATTTATATGAAATTGAAATCTGTTGTAATATCATAAATGTCTTTACTGACACGTTTAATTAATTTAACATAAATCCTCACAAGTTTAACTGTGTTCAGTGAGTGTCCTCTAGGTGGCAGCATCAGATCAAATATACTTCAAACTGTTTTTCTCCATTCATTTCCCTAGCATGACAACAACACATTTAAAAGAGTAGAACATGTTCTACAGGGCTAAACACATAGAGTCACCAAATATAGTGATACTATATACAGTATATATATATATATCAGAGGTGGAAAGAGTACAAAAATATTGTACTCAAGTAAAAGTACCATTACATTACTGAAATTTTACTTAAGTACAAGTAAAAGTACCAGTCTAAAAATATACTCAAGTAAAAGTAAAAAGTAGCTCATTTAAAATTTACTCTGAGTAAAAAGTACTTAGTTACATTTTAACAATGGGAGGGAGGGAAAAATGGGATAGACCAAAGGTGTTAAACTCAGTACCTGGAGGGCCACAGCCCTACACAGTGTAGATATTACCCTAATTAAACACATCTGATACAGCTAAACTAATCATTTAGGCTTATTTGAAAACTACACGGTGTGTGTGTTGGAGCAGGGTTGGAACTAAACTCTTTAGGGCTGTGGCTCTCCAGGAACTGAGTTTGACACACCTGGGATAGGCCTATAAATCTCAAACTAGGTGTTTTTAATTAAATGAATTAGGTGAACTAGGTGTAGGTTAATTAGAATAATAAGACATTTGGGCTGTTACCAGGCAAATTAAATCAGTATCAACAAAATGCATCTTTGCGATGCAGAGGAAAGCAGAAGCTTCATCTGAAGTGGCGTAGATGTATTACACACTGACATGAATGCATTTAGCCTGCAGTTACAAATGCAGAAATAAATGTTTTGATAAATAAGACATAAAATGTGACCCTGAACAGAAAACATTTCCTAAATGCGATTTATACATATCTGAAAGCTGAATAAATCATATTTCATTGATGTATGGTTTGTTATGATCGGACAATATTTTAAAATCTGGAATCTAGGGTGCAAACAATACAAATATTGAGAAAATTCTTTAAAGTTTTTCAAATAAGCTCTTAGTTTTGATATATTTCAGTAGGAAATTTACTAAAAATTAATGGAAATGATCTTTACTTAAATGCTAATGATTTTTGGCATAAAAGAAAAAGTATAATTTTAACCCATACAATATATTGTTGGCTATTGCTACAAATTACCCCAGGACTTAACACTGGTTTTGTGCTCCGGCAGTGTCACAAAGTTAAATAGTCATTTGAAATTAAAAATAAATAAATCAAAAGATCTTTAAATGTTAAATTAGAACCACAGTAGGTTCGCAAGTCACTCTAAGAGAGTCATTGCGATTGAACAGAATATTAAACGGTTAATCAAGGAATGAAACACCGTCATTGTCAGAGTCAGAGAGCAAAACTGTGTTTGGAAATATTTTTGTTGTCGAAATAGAGCAAAAACAGGCAATATGGTGTCTAAAACCAAGTCTCTTAATTAACTTCTTGTTTTTTTAACTGTGTAAAAAGAAAAACTACAGGTCTTTAATATGGTGATTTTTTTGAGAAAAACTGCATTCTTCATGTGTGTTGACTCACTATATTAAATTATATAAATATATACATTTTCGCTTCTATATCTTCAATTTTGTGATCATTCTAAACGCATTTTAACAGCTGAATCACGCAGTGAAAGAAAGCACTCCGTGCACGCGGATTAACGTTAGTCTAACAGTTATCTAACGTTACTGATTTCACGGCACACTGTTTAGAGTGATTTGTTTGTTTTTTGCAAAATACTGATAATGTCAAATCGCACATGTAAAACAACAATTCATTTCACAGACGATATTGCACACCCTGCACCACTGTCTTTTTGGCTCATTTGTGCAAAACCTTTTGTTAAACTGTAAAGCTTCATTTTAACCACCAATGCAACGATGCAAGATTTCCTTGCGTTACCTCACTCTGCGAAGGGCGATGTCGAGATGTTATAAGCTGCTAGTTCGGTTCCCGAGGCAAGCACAGCTTACACTCATAATAGAGCATGAATATATGGCCAGGGGTTCACTTCATTTCCTTCGGTTCAACTTCAGCGGACACGGGGTCTGGTTTTCAGCTGGGTCTGCACTATAACGCCTGTCTTGTTCGTCTGCATCTTTCTTGTGATTTTAGCGCCAGTTTCTTCTTCTGCCCATTATTTGCTGCAGTTGTTTCCACGGAGAAATTTTTTTTTACTCAGTAACGAATGAGTTTTAAAATGTAGCGAAGTACAATACTTCCCACAAAATATACTTAAGTAAAAGTAAAATTACAGATAAAAAATTTTACTTAAAAAAGTACAAGTACACAAAAAAGCTACTTAATTACAGTAACGCGAGTAAATGTAATTCGTTACTTTCCACCTCTGATATATATATATATACACATATGATATATGTCAATGGTATGACCTTTCACATGCATCTGAAATTAAATAAAAACATATAGATATATTTAAGGCAGCGGCTGTCAGGGTTCTGTTACTTCGGTCTAGTGTTATTCATGGTTTTGTGACAGAGCCCTCACACTCCCGTCATGTCTTGTTTTATGTGAGCGCGTGGCTTCGAGTGTGCTCGAGCCGTGCACTCCATTGTCTGTGTGCCTTGTTTCATGTTGGAGCGTGGTGTTCGGATCCCGGCACTCTTGTCTTGAGTTTCGGTTTCGTGTCGGGGTTCGGACACTCGCGCTCCACGTTCTGTCTCGTTGTGTGAGTGTGCGGTCTCGAGTTCGCTCGATTTGTTTTGCTGGCCATGTGCTTTTTTTTTGTTTTGTGTGAGCACATGGCTTTTGTCTTGGTTTTCTGTGTTCCATGTGCTCTCATGTTTTGACCCCACCCATCTTGTTTGTTGATTATTGGTTAATTTGCCCCATCTGTTTTTCCATCGTTACCCTCCTTATTTGCTCCCTTTATAATCTCCTTGTGTTTGCAGTCCTGTGCCAGTTCGTTGTCGTACATCGCATGTATCCTGCCCTGCCCCGCCCCGCCCCGCCCCGAACTGGCTAACAGAGGACTCAGCAGAGATGGGTATCTTCCTTTTTCCATCTCCCACCACTGGATTGTCCACCCGCCAGATACTGGCCCAGCATATAAACTCTCACTACTTCCGTCAGCAGGGGGCTGACGTGAGGGAGTTTGCATGCGACTTCTTCATTGAAGTGGACCAGCTGGACTACAGTGCCTCACTGTAGTTAAGTGCCTCACTGATATTAAGGAGGTTTTCAACACCTGCCTCGATCAGCCTCTCAGCCTGTGGGAGATGGAGAAGCTGGGGAATCTTGGCTTCTGGGACTTTGTTTACCACGTCTACCATCGTGGGGAGCCTGAACCCCCACTCCAAGCGAAGTCCCACCCCACTGACTGTCCCCCTTCCACCTGCAGTCAGTGGAAGCCCCAGCACTCCAATGACCTGTAACTGGAGAAGGAGGAGGAAGAATGGGCCTGCAGCTGCGCCCCCAGAGGCGGCCGACAGCGCTGCAGCTCCCCCTCTCATCGGAGGAGGAAGGCTTCCTCCGTCTCACAAAGGCCTGGAGGCTATCCAGGAGCTTGCTGCCAGCCCAGAGTCTGCTCCAGAGTCCGCTCCAGTCTGGGAGCCCACAGAGCCGGCTCCGCCCAAGCTCTTTGCCCTGCCGGCTCTACCCAAGCTCCTTGCCCTGCCGGCTCCACCCAAGCTCCTTGCCCTGCCGGCTCCGCCCAAGCTCCTTGCCCTGCCAGCTCCACCCAAGCTCCTTACCTTGCAGGCTCCGCCCAAGCTCCTTGCCCTGCTGGCTCCACCCAAGCTCCTTGCCCTGCCGGTCACTCTCAAGCTCAAGCTCTTTGCCCTGCCGGCTCCGCCCAAGTGCAAGCTCCTTGCTCTGTCAGCCCCTGCCCTGGCCATCCTCCAGGGTTCTTGTTTGGCCGGCGCCTCCCTGGTCCCCTGCTGGGCTTCCTGAACTGCCTGCGCCTCCCTGGCTCAACCCTCCCGCCCCTCTCTGGACAGTTGTGACCTTCTGGGCTGTCCTGCCGGCACTGGCTTGCCTCCCCTCCCTCCCCTCTTTGTCTCTGTGTTTTGATTTTCTTGTCTTGTCTGTTGTTGTGTGTCAGTCTTGATTTTGTGACAGAGCCCTGACACTCCCGTCATGTCCTGTTTTTATGTGAGTGTGTGGCTTTGAGTGTGCTCGAGCCGTGCGCTCTCTCGTCTGCATGCCTTGTTTTGTGTTGGAGCGTGGTGTTCGGATCCCGGCACTCATGTCTTGAGTTTCGGTTTCGTGTTGGGGTTCGGACACTCGCGCTCCGTGTTCTGTCTCGTTGTGTGAGTGTGCGGTCTCGAGTTCGCTCGGCCGCGCACTCTTCTGTTTTTGTTTTGTGTGAGCACATGCTTTTGTCTTGGTTTTCTGTGTGCCATGTGCTCTCGTGTCAATTGTCTTGACCCCACCCATCTTGTTTGTTGATTATTGGTTAATTTGCCCCATCTGTTTTTCCCTCGTTACCCTCCTTATTTGCTCCCTTTATAATCTCCTTATGTTTGCAGTCCTGTGCCAGTTCGTTGTCGTACATCACATGTGTCATGTCCTGGTTTTTTTCCTACTGGGTAGTTTTTGTTGCTGTTTTGTTTTATTTTTTATTTAATAAAAGCCCATCACTCTCCACCATTGAGTCCTCGCCTCATCCCTTCACCCCAACCCTGACAGCGGTTATTTACACTAAGTACAAATAGCATATTTTTATTGCAATAGATAATATTAACACTAAGAGCAAATAGCGATGGATTTTATTTACACTGTTAAAATAGCAAGCTTTTCTGCCATTTATACTACTTATTGTAAATAGTTGCAATTATCTGCACCTCAGTTTTGTAGTATACATTTTAAAACAGTATGCAATAATAACGTATTGAGTGTAAATTATATTTTTTATACAAATTATGAAATGGATGCCACCTTATTGGGACAATATAACACCTACCTGATACTTTATTTTAAACGTTTTGATTATTTCCTTCATTTGTATTGCAAATAAAAGCCTTTCTGATACGATATGAGATTTGAAAAAGGGAAAAACAAAGTTTGGCTAAAGGTGGGTTCGAACGCATCAAAAAGCATGCGCCTCACCATCTACGTCACTGAAACTGATGCTGAATTGGCATCTTTATTTAGTGTTGACTAACCCAATCACACGTTAGTGGGCGGAGTTACTGTAAATGCAACAAGGAGGGCTATTTGCACTTTCCTATATTTAATTGTTTGATCAAAATAATTGCTAGGGAAAGTTTGTAAGTCGCTGGATATTGGTAGGGACACATCCCTTAACCCCCACCCCCCTATTGCTATGCCCCTGTATGAGAGAGCATTTGGGGATCGATGGTGCTCTACCTCATGTTGAGCTGCTCCATCTGATGGGTGGAGCCGGATCTCCGGATGGCGCTGCGTTTGGCTGCATGGCTGGGCCTCTGCCACGTGGTGGTGCGGTTCACATGATCCACGTAGAAAACACGGCCGTGACTGTCTATACGTGCCTCCCAGTCTGTGCCAGTCAGAAAGAAGTACATCAGCATATAAACACATACGTCCAGACTGAGTAGAGGCGATTCAATGCCAAGCTTGTGAATATATCATATCTATGAAGCAATGCATAGAGCTTTCAAATATTTGAACTGAATTTGAAATGATGTTAGCAAACAAGAGTAATAACATGTTTCATTTTATTATCATACGATATTTGTTGAGAAACTATGATAATGTTTGAAACAACATTATTTGTATTAATTCACACACTCTCTCTCTCACACACACACACACACACACACACACACACACACACACACACACACACACACACACACACACACACACTCACTCACTCTCTCTCTCTCTCACACACACACACACACACACACACACACACACACACACACACACACACACACACACACACACACACACACACACACACACGTAATGGTTTTTATACACACACTATCCCCTCACCTATTCTCCTTGTAATACTGCAATTTTACATCAAAAAACCCTTAGTCTGATTTATCTCCTCATAACACACACATAAACATGCCCACACACACACACACACACACACACACACACACACACACACACACACACACACACACACACACAAGATATTGTTATACTTCAGGCCTTGGCAAACGAGAGCTCTCTGCGAGGAAAGGGGTTTGATTGATAGTCTCTGTGGTGCTGCAGTGAGAGTGACGCGTGCCTGTTTCTCTGCCTCTTTCTGAACACAGACAGACGTTTGCCAAACCACATTAATAACTGCACTTGTAAATAGCAGATTTGCACAGAAATCAATCAACATATGCCAATCTACATTACAAATCCCTTGTGATCCATTCATGTATCTTAATTATCCACAGGAGAAACTGGACGGGTTTGTTGCATATTTCAGCATAGAGAGTATGTGTGTGTCATTTTTCATTAGTTCATACTAATATACCAGCATTCTGGAGCTGACAGTACACACACACACACACTCACACACTCACACACACACACACTCACACACACACACACACACACACACACACACACACACACACAGACACACACACACACACACACACACACACACAGATGCAGACACACACAGACGCAGACACACACACACACACACACACACACACACACACACACACACACAGACACACACACAGACACACACCCTCACACACACAGACACAGACACAGACACACACCCACACACACAACACACACACACACACACACACACACACACACACACACACACTCACACACACACGCACTCACTCACTCTCATAGAGAGTATGAGTGTGTCATTTTTCATTCATTCATACTAAGAATATACCAGCATTCTGGAGCTGACTGTACTGTAGATCAATATCATTTAAGCTCTCTGCAGTATTTATGCTGTCAGGGGCTTTTGAGTGCATTTTAACATTTTAAATGTGTTATGTTTTACAGTAAATGCCACCAGTGTTACATTATGAGTATCAATACACAACTTAAAACCTCATAACTGAACTGACACCTGCAAAATAGGAGGATTAGAGCAATATTATGACAGTCTATGCCATTTTTTTTTCAGTGTCACATAAAAAAAATGCAATAAAATATTTTTACACAAATGCAATACAAATATAATGATTAACAAAATAAAATATTTGTTTCTTTAAAATTTTTATATTTTATATTTTAATAAATCACAAAGTTATTTTGCAATTGTCGCATTGCAAACCACTCTTGTTTGAAAAATGGCCATGCAAATGACTTTATATTTAATTATTCTAAGCATTTTTTATTTATTTTTATTACAAATGTCTTGATGGTTTAGTTTTCACATGAACTGACTTGCTGTTGAATAATAGCTTTAAATAAAAACGCAGTATGCATACTCAGCCTCTTTGTGGCCGAATCACTATGACAACTGTGAAGAAACCCTGGAGAGATCAGAGCAGACCATCACGTATCTCTTGAGAGATAAGCTCATTTATGTCAATTGATTAGAGTTCCCTCTCGAGGAGATCAATTCTGACACCAAAAAGCTTGTTATTTCCATTTTTGAACGCTCTTGCCCTGCTCGATTGACTAAACCAGCTCATGATATTGTGTACTAAACACCCGAACAGTCATTCCCAAGTTCATCTCTGTTGAGAGTGAACAACATGCTGATATTTTTCAAAGACCTGACACCCGCTTCCTCTGACTAATGAACTATAAATGATGCTTGATTGAGGATTTGTAATTAGTATCAGATTGCATTTTATGGTATAGCCAATACTTTGGGTAGAAAGGAGAGGATGATGAATGTCACTGAGATGGACAATGGTATGAATGCATTGTCTTTGATGATGATTAGATGCAACGCTTGGAGTGAGCATTAATAAACATGGGATCAAGTGAATCTCATGTCAGTTCAAACCATGAACACACACACACAGACACACACACTCACACACACACACACACACACACACACACACACACACACACACACACACACACACACACACACACACACACACACACACACACACACACACACGCACACACGCACACACACACACACACACACACACACACGCACACACGCACACACTCTCTCTCTCTCTCTCTCACACACACACGCACACAAATGAAGGAAGCAGGTTAATAAGCGAGGGTAAGGTGTGACTCAGGAAAGCTTACTTGGTGGTAATGGTTCATCAACACTTGGGAAATGATGGGGATCCGGCCGTAAAGCAGGAAGCTGAGTGATTGCATGATGACGGCATTGCATATGACAACTGCCTACAAACAAAATCAAATACAGGCCCCTGACTTATGACAATCTACTTATGCCATAAATCAGTGGTTCTCAACTGGTGGGCTGAGAATTCTCCTGCCAGTGTCAAAAATAAATAAATAATATTAATAAAATCTAAAAACGGCAATAAATATAATGTCCAAGTCAAATATTTTTGTCTAAATATTTTTTAATATATACAATTTTGGGACTTTATTGTGGTTAAAATCCTGAAGCAAAACAAGTTGAGAACCACAAGCATGAATAATATATAGGCTGAATTCAGGGCCACAATTGTCAAAAAGTTACTCAATTTACCTGAATTCGCCCTATATATGTAATCTCGTAAACAAATGCATTGAGATATCACGGAGCAGGTAGCCTTTCTGGTCTATTAAATGTGGGCAGTGAAGGTGAAAGACTAATTAGAGAGTCATTATAGGCTCTCAACAGGTAGAGATCATATCTAACAGTGTACAGCAGCCAAACTCATCACAGGGTAAACTAGCAAGCAGCACTGCAGCAATTACAAGTGATGTGGCTTTCTTTTAATGATGATGTTATGTGACAAATTCTGCCTGTGCTTTAATGAAGTAAAAAAAAAATAACATAACCATAGAAAGCTAGCTGGAAAAGTGTGTTCAGTGTTATGAGAGTGTTTCAATACTTGCTATATTGCTAGTTACATTTCTGTAATATGAAATGTGGATATTGTGTGCCGTATAAAACCAGTCAATATGCACCTAGATGACCAACTCCAAACAGTTAACACAATATTGGATTAAACATACTAAAAAAGCAATTTTTTGCTAACTATAATTAGAATTATAATAAAGAATAATATGTGAATTAAGCATGCCATGTAATGAGGACATGTGACAAAAATCTAGCATGCTAGTGATTCTAGCATTCAATTGTTCATCTTTTCATAAAATGTATACGGTTTCACACAAAAAAGTAGGCAGCACACAGTGTATACTGTGCAGTATGTCAGCGTTCCATTCGAAACACAACTTAAGTGCTCATTTAGCTGGTACGCTAACATGATAATATAACGGAATTTCCGAAACCAATTGCTCATTGGGTTTAGTGGGATGCTAACATGACATAGTTGGAAGCTATTTCTTCGATTAACCACGCCATGTAATGAGGAATTGTGACAACCATCTAGCATACTACTCTTGATATAATAGGGCTTTTCACACTGTGCTTAACCCCGTCGTTCTAAACACCGCTTTTAACCCCGGGTAAAGACACATTTCACACCTGTAATTTGAAAGCGGTGTTAGCAACGCACTTTACCTGGGGTTATGAAACCCTGCTCCGGATCAGGGTTAGCACCACATTTGTTCAGTGTGTAACGAGCTGTGTTTGCTTGTTGCTGCTGGATGCTTGGCAACAGACAGCCAATCAGAACTTGAGCAGCGAGGCTCGTGTCACGTCAGTATCAGGAAACATGTGTCGTGTAAACTGCAGCCAGAGAGAAGAAATATCAAAAGATGGAAAGCGTGTGAACTGGAGTAAATAGGAGACGGTATTATTCTTACGCTACTCTACAAGTAAACACTAACGTTAGTCTCTCAACACTTAAAATAAATATTTACATACTTTGCTTCTTGTTTTTTTTCTTTTGTACTTTTGTCTGTTTTATTGCCTTTCTGCGTCTCATGAGGCAGTTCACATGTCGTGGCTAAAAACGCATTTAAAACGCTAAGCGCGCCACTTTCTCCTTCTTTCCAAAGCACCCATGTAGCTGGCGTCTACTGTTGCTAAGCCACCATGACCTGCCTGTACAGCTATGATCAGTTGTTCCTCAATATTCGATGATCTAAAGATATAAGCGGCGACGTTGTTTTTAATAACTGGCTTGATGCAAGAAAAGCCGTGTAAACAGGTTGCCTGCTGTTCGTCCGATCAGTGTCACGCAAATATGCAAATAAGAACGTTAACCCGGGGTTTACGAATGTACAGTGAGAAATGTCTGTTAATGAATAGCCAGGGTTAACAGTTATCCCCTGGCATAGTATAGCAGTGTGAAACATGATTACAGATAACCAAGGAATCCGCTTACCCAGGGTTTAGCATGACCCAGGGTTAACTATTTCAAGTGTGAAAAGCCCTTATATTGTGCAGTGCGAAGCAAGCCATAGGTCTTCAACCCTGCTCCTGGAGACCCACAACCTTGACTTCAGAAACCAAAATAGCAGCTCAGCTGAATTGTTCAACAATATGAACATAAGCAAAACATTAGTAATATATTAGTTTAGTTACTATTTGTTTATGTTTCAATAAACTCAGTGGTGCACAAAGTACTACCTAAGCTATATCTGTGGACACGATTCTTCAATATTACCTGTGGATAATATCACTTTATATGTGTTTTATTGACTGTTATTGCAAACAGTGTCCAACTTGGTTTTTCAACTTGTGTACTGGAGCAACGTCAACTCAGGTGGCGTCATTTCCAGCTCTGACATTTAACTTTCTAGCTAAATGGGATGCGGCATTAGATGCAACCTGCTTTAACACACCTCCCTGTGATTTTCAAGTCATCCTAAAAGCCTTGATTCATGTTTTCTAGGTGAGTTGAATCTAAATTAGGCAGGACAGTGGGTCTTCATGAGCAGAGCTAGAATATCTCTGCAGTAATCATTATGTTAGAAGTCCATTCTGAACATAATTCAGTTTATTTAACTAACATGAAAGACCTTTCCACAATGCATGATTTAGACAAGGCTCCTCACCTGTTGACCTTACACTAGGCCCAGGTACTGGTGACATTTCCACCTCCCCTTCTCTCTGGGGACTTTCTTCCGATGACGACTCCCTCCAATGAACCGACCCGTCTCCTGGCTCCCTTATATCCGGACTCTGAATCGAATCCGAGATGGACTCAAAAGCACTGTTCTCCTCCTCCTCTTCCTCCTGCGAGGAGAAAACGGTGCTCTCCGACAGACGGGTGCTGTCAACCGAAGAGAGGCGCGTATGGCTGCAAAGGTGGTTGCGCCCCTCGTAACCTGAGTTACTGTAACAGGAAGTGCTGTAACAGGACGTGCTGTAACAGGAAGTGCTGTAGCAGGAGTTGTCACACAGTTCGCACTCACTCTCTCGAGGTTCCCTTCTGCTTCCTAATCCACCACCCACTTCCATGTGTTCGCTTTCCAGTCGGAGGGTGGAAGGTGAGGGTCTTTCGCCTTCCAAAAGTTGGTTGAGCTCGGAAAGGCGCTCTATGGAGAGGCTACGTGGTAGAGTACGCCTGCAACAAGGTCTAGGACACTCGGGGACGATGGATGGAGACTGGGCTTCAGACACTTCGTCTTCTTCCAGCTCTTCCTCTTTGTCCTCTTGGGGTTTCACAGTGACTTCCTCAGAAGATTCCGGGTCAAGTACCTCATCTTCATCTTGGCTGTCATGGTGGCACTGAGCTGACGGCAAGCTGTGCAGCAGATGATGAATGCGGATGTAGTGGGAACGTGGCGTCTCTGGTTCCTCACAGGCCGAGGCGATGACTGTCTCTAACTCGGACACTGGAAGTGAACAGGGTCGGCTCTTGCGCTTAAACCCACTCCGCATCCTTGGCGAACAGGGTTCTTCCTCATTCCCAGCTCCTTCCAACTGCTCTGAGCTTGTGCCTCCCTCAATCTCTACATGCTCTCCAGTAGGTCCCATTCCAGTTGGTCCACCCGTGTCTTCAGCTTCATTGTTCTCCAGAACCTCCAAAAGAGTCTCAGCCACAGTTTCCTCCTGTATCTCCTCGGACTCTGTTTTTCTAGGGTCTTGCTCCACTGTTTCTCCTTGAGTGGCATCGCTCAATAGTATCTCTGCTCGAGCTGTTACAAGCTCATCAGCTGATCCTTCTGCTTCTGGTTGGGTATCTTTACTGAGCTCATCTAGCGAGGTGAGCAACACGTCATCCTGGGTCTCTACCTCTGGAGGACTTTCGTTAGGCGGCTCCAGAATACCAGGTTCTAAACTCAATGCATCCTCCACAGGCAGATCAGATGCTGGTGGTAGGTCCTCATTGGGTTCCTGCTCAGGCTGTGGGTCAGATGTCGTATCAAAGACTGTCATTGCATTGAGGGACACCTCCTCATCATCTACCAGAGAGAATAAGCAAATCTGTCAATATGGTTAAACAGATCAGCTATGAGATAACACAAGATACCTTTAGCAATTATCAGTCAAGAAATTCCAAACCAATCTCACTGGAAAATGTAACTATTTCTTAACTCTTTACCTGCCAAACATGGCATTTTCTGGGTTTCCGTGTTTTCACTGTTATACACTCTTACGCATCTCCTGAATGAGTCTAGAAAGTGCCGACAAAAACACAGACCAGGAAGATGCAGAAACGTGCGATCTTATATGTAAGCATATGCATATGAAAAATAATGTGATCATCAACACTAACCGCATATAAATGAAAACTACCTTACAGAGTGAAATGTGGATCCAGGAAGAGGTAAAGGATTGTGCAAGCTTTGGGAGTATTGATGGAAGAATCTACTGCATCTTTGCTTTGATAATATTATTGAATATGATCCAGATGTTGTATTTGATAAAAATATAATTTGCTCAGCTTTTTGCTCAAAATGATGCATTTTTAATGAAACCTACCAACATTCAAGTGTTGATAAAAAAAGCAATGCTGGAAGCTAGAATAAGTCAGATTTAATTTTTAGTCTGAATGTAGAGGATCTGATATTTATGTTGATGTATTGCATGTTCAGATATTCATACAACAACATATTTTGGGGGCCATGACAGTTTAGTGAAAATCAGCAAAAATGCTGGTGGTGGTTGGAAACTTTTTTCAAAAACGCTGGTGGGGAAAGAGTTGAGGTGTATGAATTTGTACAAAAACATACAATATTTAGCAAAGTAGTAAGCATGAAGATCCACCCATACAAATTAGAATTTAGTAGCACTTTAGACAAGGGAACACTATTCATTATTACCAGTAACTACTTGCTTATTAGCATGCATATTATGAATGATGCATTTATATAGCGCTTTATTTGCATTGCTATACACCCAAAGCGCTTTACAATCATGTGGGGGGGTCTCTCCTCAACCACCACAGTGTGCAGCATCCACTTGGATGATATTACTAGCATATTGGCTGTTTATTAGTACTAATAAAGCACATATCAATGCCTTATTCTGCATGACCATTTTCTACCCCACCCCATACCTAAACAAAACTACTACAAACAATTACCTTACTATCAATAAGCAGCAAATTAGGAGTTTAATTAGGGAAAACTCTTGTCTCCTAATCTAAAGTGTTTTGAAAGTTCATATAAACTAGCAACCAACTCAGAAAAACGCAAAATACTTAAATGGCCAGAAGTC
>CM049886.1:26160999-26180999 GCA_027474115.1 Schizopygopsis malacanthus
TTCACTCAAACCTGTTCACTTCTTAAAACACTTTCACTGGTGTTACAACATCTGGTTTCTTCTCACAGTGTAATACAACAAGAGGATGTGCTTGGTTTAGATTTTGCAGGCGTTTGTCCACGCCATCACTTTGTCTAAAAGGAGTTGTGTTTTCTCCGAGGGTTTTTTGCTCAATGTTGGCAGCTGGACTGTTAACATGTGTTTGCAGCAGCATCAGACTCACAGGAGATGTGTGTTATTAATAAAATATAGCGCTGAGGGAGCTAACTACAGACTACATACTAAGTGGCCACTGCTAACTTCAGACATTGAGAAGAAAGACGAAAGGATAGGATATTTTAAGTGACTGTTAACTTGGGTTGTACATTGGATTTAATCAGACTGATACATACTAAGTAGCCCTGCTAACTACATACTAAGTAGCTGCTAAAGGAACAAAAACATTCTACATATGAAGTACTGCTAACTCCGCAGACGAGAGGACTAAGTACTGCAGTAAGTATACACACTACACACAGAGAAGAGTTAAATGGTTTTACTGCTAACTAGAGACATAGTCTAAGGTACTGAAGATCAAGAGACGTTCTGCTTCTCTAACGGAGAAAATACATACTGAGGACACACTAAATACTGCTAACTACATACTAAGTGAAAACTAAGTACTGCGAATTAAACTTCTTAATACACACCGTTCAAAAGTGTACAAATTTTTTGAAAGAACAAAAAAATACAGCTAACTACATATACTAGAAAAAGTATTTGAATTTGTACAAATTGTTTAAATTTTTGAAATATTTGTACATTCAAAGTACTGTTTTCTAACTACATATGTGTTAAACGGTGTAATTTATTTCTGTATGGTCTTTACACTCATTCGGTCTTCTCAGAGTCACATGAGGTCTTCACTCGAATCATAATAATATGCTGCCAAGCAAACATTTACGCTTTTTATACCCATGTTGAAAAAGTCGTGCTGCAAATATTTTTGTGGAAACGTGATTCATTTTATTTTTCAATTCAGCAAATGAATGAAAGTTCAAAAGAACACATTCCTGTTTTAAATTAAAATTTTTTCACATTATAAATGGCTTTACAAGCAATCCAACTATATATTGTATTCTGACTATATAATAGGGACGCGATACAATATTTTAGAATTTTAGATTTGTATAATTTTTTTAAAATATATATAAACACTTTTGATTAATTTCAGCACGTCTTGATGAATACCACACAGTACTAATGTCTTTCTTTCAAAACTTAGTCTACCCCAAACCTTTGAAGCTTATATATTAATTTATAGTGATAGCACAAATAAAAGGACTTGAATATGTGAACGTCTTAAAAACCTTCGTTAGGGACAATCAATTCCTGTGCACGTGTCAAAAAAGAAGACATTTTCAACAGCATGTTCCTAAATAGACTCAAACTCTTAAAAAAGGTATAGAATTATCTGGTCTTTTTTTTAAACGATGGTCAAAGCCGAGCCTTACCTGCGGAGCAGCTCACCTCTCTCTTCCAGACGGGGCTGACCGTGACAGGTTGCAGACGATCCCTCAGAGAGAGCAGGGGTTTCTCCTGACCGTGGTGAGGCAGCGCAGGGAAGATGCTGAGAACAGGAAGTAACTCTACACAAGCCACGCCCCTTTCTTTCCAGGCTGGATGGAGATCTTCAGATACGGGTCGGGATATATTGCTTAAAGAACATTCCCTTCTTCAGACCCACGGCCTGCTTCAATGCCTGAAATAGCACACACATTAGGAGCAGAGCAAAGAGGAAGGAAGAGCTCATGGGACGCCGCTTCTGGTGAATCTCAATATAAGGAGCATTGTTCAGGGTTATTAGTAAACTATTAACTAATAATATTATTAAAACTATACAATTATTGTATTATTATTAGTATCTATGTAAAAATATACAGACACCACAGATATATAGCTATTAACAGATTACAGAGTATAAATTACAAATTTATTACACGATATGTTTACAACTATTAAAAGGAAAAATACAATTAATTAATTAATTAATTAATTAACACAAATTAAATATACATTAATAAATGTTTTTAAACACACATACATAATATAGCCTATTATATTAACTATTATATTACCTGTTCATATAACAATAAATATGCAATTATATTAAATGTCAAAATTTCACTTGTTTTTTATTACACACACACACACACACACACACACACACACACACACACACACACACACACACACACACACACACACACACACACACACACAGACACACACACACACATATATACATACTATATTGAGATAGCTGTTAAACTAAAGTAAACTGTAAAATAACTGAACTAAACTAAATATACATGCTGTTTAATAATGATAATACCCATATATAAATAAATAAAATACTGTATGTTTTATGTGTTGTGAGTGTCTGTAAAGAGCTGTTTCTACCTGATTTAAATTTGAATAATAGTGGATTAAATTAAACATTTATTTAATTCTACTAATGATAATAATAATAATGTTAATTCTGTAGTAACCTCTACGTTTAAGGAAAGTCCCCGTTTGCTCTCCATTAATATCAACACAAACATCAACGGCATATTCTCTAATTTTTGTGTTTCCTGGTGTCCTTGTAATATTAAAACATAATTCATAGAGAAACAGCGGACGCGAGAGGCTATATGTCTGCTTCTGGCAACATGAAGAGAAAAGCAGGACGCGGAGTCTCAGAATGAAAACCCACAGGTGTGTGTGTGTGTGTGTGCGTGTGTGTGTGTGTGTGTGTGTGTGTGTGTTTGTGGTATATATATGTGTGTGTGTGTGTGTGTGTGTGTGTGCGTGTGTGTGTGTGTGTGTGTGTGTGTGTGGTGTGGTGTGGTGTCATTATGTGCTCCGGGATCCAAATTTGTATAAGACGAGCTCGGCTGGGACATAGGTATACAAGGAGAAGGTATTACACTGACCATCAGCTTAATGCCTTTTTAACACTATAGATCATACAGAGCGTGTTTTTTTGAGCGTGAGATGCCATCCAGAAAGCCACAGGACCTCTCTGTGAGGGGTGTTCACTCAAACCATGTGAGGGCAATAACTGCACATACTTCTTAAAATGACTTTCACTGGTGTTACCCAATGCATTTCTATCTGGTTTCTTCTCAAACAGTGTAATACAACAAGAGGATGCTTGCTTGGTTTCAGGATTTTGCAGGTGTGTGTGTGTGTGTGTGTGTGTGTGTGTGTGTTTGTCCACAAGCCATCACTTTGTGCTAAAAGGAGTTGTGTTTTCCAGCTGAGAGTATGCGATGTGTGTGTGTGGTTTTTTGGCTCACATTGGAGTGTGTGTGTGTGTGTGTGATTCGCTGGCAGCGTGTGTGGAGTGTGTGTGTGTGTGTGTGTGTGTGTGTGTGTGTGTGTTAGTGTGCGATGTGCATGTGTTTGCGTGTGTGCAGCATGTGTGTGTGTGTGTTTGTGTGTGTGTGGTGTTCAGAGTGTGTGTGTCTCATGGCATGTGTGGAGTGTGTGATGTGTGTGTGTACCTTTATTAATAAAAGCTTTATACAGCGCATTTTGAGGGAGTCCTGATGAGTTAAAATTACAGAGCATAGTTTGGCCATCGCAACTTCAGATTCAATTGAGAAGAAAGACGAAAGGATAAGGCTCATTATTATAAATAATTTTATCAGGAAGGAGAGGCAGTGATGCGGGTCAGTTTATTTGGACAACAAATTAACAGTGCTTCCACGGGGTCAGAGATGTGACATTGGATTTGCCACACAAATGGTTTCACGGCGGGACTGAGCCGTAATAGCGGCAGAAGCTGGCGAGGCCTGCTCCGAGCGAATGCCTCAAACCCGGAACAGCTGCTAAAGGAACCAACGGTAACTGGACCAGAGAAGGTTTCATTGAAACAAAAAAGAGCTGAACTGGAGCCGCAGACAAAACGAGAGGTAAAAGTGTTGCTCAGTGCAACATACACACACAGTCTGACAGAGAAAAACAAGAGTTATAATGGTTTTATGAAGTAATCCTAGAGAGTCATAGTCTGAGGCTATGAAGATCAAGAGATGTTCAGATGCTTCTCTCAACCGAAGAAAATAAAGTTATCTTGAGGACCCAAAATATTGTCATGCAAAACAAACCCAATTTGAATCACAAAAGTTATGAAAATAAACAGGTGATCAGACCTGGCGAATACCCCCCCTAAGCGCCACTTCTTAATTTAGGCGCCCCAGGAGGACTACCGTTCAAAAGTGTATCAAATTTTTTGAAAGAAGTCAAAAAAATTACAGTTTCACACATATTCACATAGAACCCTCCCAGTCCACAGATATTTGAACCCCTCTGCCGCGTCGCCGCTGTACAAATTGTTAACCGTAAAGGGGAATTTTGAAAGGGGGCGGGGGGGTGGGGCGATCGCCGGCAGGGTTGTAGGGGGGAAATTCAAACATCTGTTTTCTATGTGAATATGTGTTAAAGGGTGAACCCGGCCAAGAGCGGGGGGGATTTATTTCTGTATTTTCAGCATCGCCACCATTACTCTTCTTCAGAGTGGCCCACATGATGGGCGCCAGCTTCAGAAGGCGATCGGATAATATCAAGAAACATTTCTGATTATTATCAATGTAGGAGGGGGTGAAAACAGTCGTGCTGCACAATATTTTTCCAGCGGTGGAAATCTCCCGTGATTCATTTTATTTTTCAAGATTCACAGGTGCGGCGGCAATGAATAGAAAGTTCAGGGCGGACGGGAAGAACAGCATCGGGCTTGTTTTAAATATAAATATTTTTTACAGGCGGTTTATAAATGCCTTTACAATTGATCAAAAGGGGAATCCAATGAGGCCGCTATAAGGGAGTTACGAGCGTATTCTCCAAGAGACTATATAATAAATACAATATTTTAGACTCGGATTTTAGATTTGTAGACAGCGGAATTTTTTTAAAATATATATATATATCACTTTGGCCCGCTGATTAATTTAATGCATTGGTCTTGATGAATAAAAGTACTAGCCGAATGTCTTTCTTTCAAAACCTTCCAAAACCGGGAGGCGAACTGACCCCAAACCTTTGAACGGCTTATATATGGAGCCGGATTTATGAGTGTCCACCATCAGCTGATTCCCGGGCATGAGCAAATAAAAGGACTTGGGCAGGGGATATGTGAACTGCTTAAAAACCATCGGGAAATCAATTCCTGTGCACGTTGAGCAAAAAACTGAAGGAATTTTCAACAGCTGTACATGTTCCTAAATATACTTCATGGGGGAAGCCACTAACATTACTTAAAAAGGGCGATGTGACCAAGGACGGGAAGGGATGGGGAGAGGATGAATTATCTGGAGGGCGATTCTTTTTTATATATAAATAAATGAATCCTGCCTTACCTGACAGAGAGAAGCTGATGAGTCTCCTGCTGCCCAGAGTCTGAGGAAGCTCCTGACTGATGACAGGCTTCAGAGCCTATCAGAGAGAAGCACAGCGGTCAGCTGATCACGTGACTGAAGCACAGGAAGAGCTGCTGAGAACAGGAAGTAACTCTACACAAGCCACGCCCCTTTCTGGCACGTTCTCCCCTCGGCCGGTCTGTTCTTTCAGCGCGTATGGCCTGATATACTGTGCTTAAAGCCCCGCCCATCCCTTAGAGATGGTCTCGCCCGGCTCATGGCTTCAATCAATAGCATCGGGCACATTCATTACCCCGGCCGGACGAGAGGGTGCAGTTAAATCAGCCAGGAAGAGGAGTGCCCAGCGGGGAGGAGAGGCTCAGCCTCTTGGGACGGATGTACTCCGCTTCTCAGATCCGTCCAGAACAAAAGGGTCTCAAGCTGACCCCTCCAAAGGAGCACTCGCTCCAGGGCCAATCTTACCGCCAACAGCTCCTTATTGCCTGTAAACTAGAGCTGCAGGGCTATACGACTAAAATAAGAGATGTAAAACGGGTGCACCTTCCCGTCCAGATACAGATTAATGCGCCAACCCCGAATCCCTAGTCACTCGACAATGTAAAACTGGGACATACCACAGAATATCATACAGCCAAAAAAAACAACAACCATGAACATAAAAGGAAAAACTAACATATTTTCATTCCTCAAAGGTCACTTGGTGGAGGTAACGCCGTAGGGGTAAATCTGACAAATTCCTGATAAATCATAAATTGGCAAACCCCAGGAAATGCAGAGCCTTGCGGGAGTTTTTCGGGGACCGGCCACATGGCCTCTATAGCGGGGTCTGGTTTGATCCCCCTAGAGATTATGGCCAAGGAACGTGAAGTCGGCGTGTACTTCTCCGCCTTAAACACTTGTTCACTATAGCATAACCCGCCTAACGTGCTGGGTGTGTACTTGGAGAGAGGGGGAAAAAGCATTAAATATTTTAAATTATGCACATTAACTTTTTGCATCACCCAGGACGCTTTAAAATAAAGTGGAAAACGGCTGGAATAAAGAAAAATAAAAACAGAAACTCGTATGTCCCGAAAGGGGGTGTTGAACGCCGTCTTAAAACAAATCCCCCTCCAATGCGTACAGATGGTACGTTTCACGTTAAATGTTTTAGATGTGATATTCACTGTAAAACGTGGTAGGAGCTGTTTCTACCTGATTTACCTAATAATTCTGTAGGGGCAGGGAGCCGTCCTTTTCTGTATTTACGAAGAAAAACCCCGCACCGGCGGGAGAGGAGGAATGGCGAATGAGCCCAGTCTGAAACTCCCGTTATACCGGTCCATGGCCTTTTTGACGGAAAGGGAATAAAACCCATTCATTTAGGCGGAGATGCCCGGGAGAAGGTTATGGCACATTCTAGGGGCGATGCGGAGGAAGCGAGGTGGCCCGGGTTGAAAACCGCACGAAGATCTGTTTTTCCGCCGGGACGCCTTTTTGTTTTGTGAATTTTAGGTCCGCCTGCGAAACACAAGACATTCAGTACCATGATATATACCAACACAAACATCAATTCTGGATACTATATGGAATTATGTGTGCTACATTAATATAATCTAAAAAATGCTATGTAATTTGTAGAAACAGAGATAATCTGAATTAATCAGTGAGAGGAGTGCGTATGTGTGTGAGGGGACGGCCCCCTAATGACCACGCGTAATGTGTGGCAGGGGAATGTGAGTGTTCCATCTCCGAGCGTGGCAGTCCAGGAAATTCCCCTGCCCCTGAATCCAGAAGTGTGCGTGACCAGTGTGAACTTCCCTGGAAGGAAAGTATGAAAGGGCATGCGTGTGCGCGTGTGTGTACAAGGAGAGGGGCCCACCAGGACTCTGCTTCACTGTGTGTGACTTTTAAAGGACATGAAGGACGAAGTGACCAGTGCCACAATACAAGCACAACCCCAGAGCTAAAGTTCCTGTCTCTGTGTGTGTGCAGTTGTGTGTGAGTGTGCGTGTGTGTGTGACGGCGTGGCGACGGCGTAGACGGTCCACACGGAGCGCAAGGTGTGATTATATCCCGGGGAAGATCCACCGCGTGTGCGTGTGCGTGCCTCATCTGTCCCTCCAGAAAACGAGCACGCAGCGCGCCCTCATTCCAGCCGCAAGCCGCCGTGTGTGAAACTGTGTATGTGACAGAACGCTTCCTCTGTGAGCCGTGTGAGCCGCCGCCTCATCCCCCTGTGTCGGTCGAAAAGTGTCATCTCCTGACAAAAATCCACAAATGTGGCACAGCAGGGAGCCCGCGATCTCCAAACAGCGATACCCCATTCACGGGCGCGGCCAGAGAGAAGTGTGTGTGCAACCTTTGCGTGTGTGTGTATATGCGTGTGCAGAGAAAACACCAGCGAACACTGGGTAGAAAGGTGCAGGAATTGATCACCATCATAAACTGGAGGATTGTGTGTGTGTCCAGAGGTGCCAGCACGGAGGGCGGGGCCACGGTAGCCGCATGTGATCATCGACCCGCGTGAGGAGTGTGTCGGGCATTGAGAGCGTCCATCTCCTGTGCGTGTGTGGGTGTGAGTGTGAGTGTGTGTGTGACCCAACAATGCTCCCTGTGTGCACGAGAGCCGCGCGAAGCGGTCCGATCCCGTGAATCCATAATTGTATGTTTGTCAGGAAGGAGAGGCAGGTATGTGTACAGCGGATGTGTGTGTGTGGACAACAAATAATAACAGTGTCCACGGGCAGTCAGAGTGGACAGATTCCTCTGCCACACAAATGTGTCACCACGGCGGGACGAGCCGTAGCGGCAGAGTGTGGCGAGGTGTCTGCATATATGTGTGTGAGTGTCCGCAGTAACCCGGTATGGCAGGTGTGTGTGTACCGTTATGACGCACAGAGAAGGGTGCAGAGAAACAAAATTTAACAGCTTTACGAGCATACTACAGACAAAACATTTTACAGTCTATATAGTGCAAGCGGATAAAATTACAATCATTTTTACAGTGAAAAACACAGGGATATTAAAATGTTTTTGTATCGTAGATATGAGAACCAGGTGCATAAATGAGCAGCGAAATAAGGAGGGCGGGGAAAAAAATGACAAACACATTGAGCTGTCAAAACAAACCCAGCTCATCACAACACAGAGAAAGCAGGAACAGGTGATATGAGACCCGCATTTTTATATTAGTGCATGTAAATTAAAATAATTAAGATTTGTGCTAATGTTCATTGCTACTTTTTATGCTTTACTTTTAGCATGAAATATTATAACGTAAGGCATATCAAATATTAATATAAAGCAGAGAAAAATTTATTAAGCTATAGCTAATACAACTTTTACAACTATAACTACACACACATTTCCTTACACAACAGCTGTTAGAAAACAATGCAAAATACTTCACAGAATCAAAAAATAATAAAACTATGCCCACGAATGCTATTTTTATTCTGACTCCCAAATGAGTTCTTTTCACTCGACTCAGACATATTACACTACTCTGAAATTACACAGTATGCACAACACAAACTACTCGACCATCCATCACGTGTGACTGAACAACACCGTTCTCTTTTCCCATCCAAACATAAACCCAAAGCTGTCCTTCATCTGCATCAGATTGCAGTTACTGCCTCTTTCTGCTGACTACACCAACAGAGTCATTTGATACTGAAGGACAAAGTGAGCAACAGTCCGTCCCGATCCAGCTCTGGAGACACAATGACAAGCGGCCAGACTCAGAGAAGACATCTTGACTTCAAAGGTCATCTCTGACTGTTAAAAGGCCAGTGAGGCCGATAAAGCTACACGTCTGCATTGCTCCCAAAACGACCCACAATCCCAGTAGAGCTGCAGAAACACTGACTGGAGTCTGTCTGGACACTAAAGGATGCTGAGGCTGTGAAAAATCATTAACATCATGTCACAGAGCAAATCTTTACAATGACTTTCGACTTCCATCCTTAACGTATATAAGTACTTTATCAAATGATTCTAATTCATTTGAGTGGTTCAGTTATAATGTCCATTTTGAGATTCGCTCACAGTTATTGCTGTAAATTATTCAAGGTACCTTCAAACTTACCTAGAATTAAAAACGCTGTTTAATATATACTCTGTATTCTATGCAAGCCCGTTTCTGCCACTGAATATAAATAAACTAATTCTCAAAATAGTTTTTCCTCATAATTGTGTGATATGAACTCGCAATTGTGAGTTATAAAGTCAGAAATATTATTTATAAAGTCACAATTGTGAGATAAAAACTTGTAATTGTGACTTTTTCTCAGAATTGTGAGTTATAAACTCGCAATTGCAGTTTATTTTTTTTTTTGGGGGGGGGGGGGGGGGGGGGTGGACGAGGGGGGGTCAATTGTGAGTTTATATCACACAATTATGAGAAAAAAATTCAGAATTGTGAGATAAAAAGTCGCAATTAACTTTTAAATTTTTCATAGTATTCCATAGTATTGGGTTTATATGAATACATTATACTATTAATATATAATATTTATAATATACTGAAATACTCTACCACTGGAAGTAATAATAACTTTATCTTGAGTTGATTTGTATTTACTTCTTTTATTAATGCCATGTCAGCAGCAGCAAAACTTGTAAAATACTTTCTGGTGATATGTTTTATAATCACTTGTTCTAAAACCATTAAAAGGACCAGCTTTAAAAGACAGACTGTCTCATATATTATTATGTGCAGCGCAACACTTGATAGAGACTTTATGCTTTCTTGACATTATTTCTGAGAAAAATGCTTACATAATTGTTAAATAGCTTCAATTTATAAATTATTAACTTATATATATATATATATATATATAACATTATAAATAACTTATGCTGAAATACATGTTCTTTTACATTTGAAACACTTAATGTTAAAAGTTAAACATTTAGTTTTATATTTGAGATGTCTATTTTGAGGAACAGGGCCCGGTTACATTAATAATAATAATAATGCTGTACAGCAATTTTCACTCAAAAAATAGTACATTTCACGCTTAATTCCAAAAACAAGTAACAGACTGTATTAAAAGTGACATTTTAAAGCCTAAAATTATATGTTAATGTACAAAATACTACAAAATTATTGTTATTACAGTGTACAACAAGACCTTAAGCCTTAATATTGCTTGTATTAGGTTCAAGGTTCTTTTATTCGTCACATACTCAATTATACAGAATATAATCAGCAGTTAAATGTAAATCAGGTCAGGTCCGCTCAATGGACAGTGCAAAATACATAACACAACACAAGAGAATATATATAACTATAGGTAAAAAAATAAAGAGTAAAATGTGCAATAAAATAAAATGTGCAATACAGTATACTGTGGACTTAATAAATAATAATATAAACAGGGATGTGCAAGAGGAATTATAGCGTTTGCAAACGGCTGCAGGTGTGTTAAGAGGTCTGAATTGGAGTGCTGACCAATTAAAAGCATTCATGGATAAAACTGCTGAATATATGCAGAAACGAGTAAACACGCAGACTGCAGCAGCCAGAAACCTCACCTGTAATCATCTCAAGCAGAACATTCACAAAATCACATTAACATAACTCTTGGCATGTGGCCCTATATGCAGCTCTAGAAGTCTCCTAAGAGCTCAAAGCTAAAGTAATGATGGCAGATACCTTCACCCAGCCAGGTATCCAGGTGAGAGCGTCCTCTCTCCTCCTCCTCGCGCTCCGGCCGGGCGACATCAGCCCCGGGTGATAATTCACAATCAGAGCCCTGGCTAACGGAGCACGTCCATTAACACCAGTCAGCCTCGCTTTGCCCTGCATCAGTGTAGCTCTTCAACCGTACCTGATCCCAGGCTTTTCCGCCTCTGCATCCGCCGAGGTTATTTTTAACCAGCTCGCCCGAGAAAGGGCACCGGTGTTGAGATCAGGTTTTCTGGCTCTCAGCATTTCTGTGCACCACGCCAGCACAAAGGCAGCGGAAACACGAGCTCTGGCTTAGTGCTAACAAAGGGTTATTTAGGGGTGCTCGTGCTGAAAGTCATGATTATTAGCAGCTGATCTTCAGACGGATCACATCTGTGTTCTGTCTCATCGATCCATCCTCACGGGGTAAGGTCACAGAGGTATTTGATCAAATATAAAGAGCTTATTGCCTAATGATTGTCTTTTGTACTTAGGGGGAATGACCTTTAATCCATTCAACATTTTAATCTAATTTATTAATGCAGAGAGAAGGGCAAACTGTTTTACTTGGCTGTGAACAGAGCTACTAAAGCACGTATTATCATCCAATAATTCCACCCCTGAGGTTTCTTAACATACACTTCAAAACGTGAGCATGTGCTATTACTCATTACTCATAACTTCATAACTTAATAACTACTTTAATAATTACTTTATTTAGTTATTAAAGTAATAACTTCCGAATCCACCACATGACAACAATGACGTGTGTTTCTAACATCTTCAAATCGATGAAGAATCGGTGGGTGGGGCTAAACGGGCAGCGATGTAGAATAGGTGGGTGGGGCTAAACGGGCAGCGATGTAGAATAGGTGGGCGGGGCTAAACAGGCAGCGATGTAGAATCGGTGGGCAGGGGCTGAACAGACAGTGATGTAGAATCGGTGGGTGAGGCTAAACAGACAGTGATGTAGAATCGGTGGGCGGGGCTAAACCGACAGTGATGTAGAATCGGTGGGCGGGGCTAAACAGGCAGCGATGTAGAATCGGTGGGCAGGGGCTGAACAGACAGTGATGTAGAATCGGTGGGTGAGGCTAAACAGACAGTGATGTAGAATCGGTGGGCGGGGCTAAACCGACAGTGATGTAGAATCGGTGGGCGGGGCTAAACCGACAGTGATGTAGAATCGGTGGGCGGGGCTAAACCGACAGTGACGTAGAATCGGTGGGCGGGGCTAAACCGACAGTGATGTAGAATCGGTGGGCGGGGCTAAACAGGCAGCGATGTAGAATCAGTGGGTGGGGCTAAACCGACAGTGATGTAAAATCGGTGGGCGGGGCTAAACAGGCAGCATGTAGAAGCAGGCATAAAACAGTTATATAATTAAAACCATCGTCCAGACCTTGTTCGTAACCTCTGCCCTGTGTAGTAGTATTTCAGTATCACACGCACCTCGTCTGGAGTCAGTTCATTATCACTGTGACAGTAAACATGCTGCAGGGGTTTGTTTAATGCTGAGTTTACATGGGCATCCTGCCAGCTGTCATGAGGTCAGCCTCTTCCTGACCCCTGCTGACCCGCGTGACCTCGTGTGTCACAACCGATTTAACCACAAACACCAAAACCAAGGGTGTGTGTGTGTGTGTGTATCTGAGAGTGTGTGTGTGTGTGTGTGTGTGTGTGTGTGTGTGTGTGTCTGAGTGTGTGTGTCTGAGTGTGTGTGTCTGAGTGTGTGTGTGTGTGTGTATCTGAGAGTGTGTGTGTGTGTGTGTGTGTGTGTGTGTGTGTGTGTGTGTGTGTGTGTGTGTGTGTTAGTGTTTACTCACACCAGCAGAGGGGTTTCGCACCGTCACACTGGTCGTCGTTGCTCTGAGCGCTCCACTCAATCCATGATAATATTTGAAGCAAACCTTTGTCTCAGCTGTGTGAGAGAGAAACAGAGGAACAGAGCGACGTGAAGGTCAAAACACTCTCGTTATGCACTCTCTCTATGTTTCATTTGAGAAAAATTAACGTCAAATACATGCTGAAACTAAAACACCTTCTTGACAAGCCGTCAAAATAAAAGTCCGGTTTAACTTGAAATTATGACCAAATATATTACTACTGTATACTAAAATGCAATTATCAAATTAATAATAATATTCTTGTTTTTAAGGAATACCATACAACCAAGTTTTTTATTATTATCATTCATTTATACAATTTTGTTGTGCAGCATCAAAATAAAATGAAATCTTATCTGATAAAATGAAAATGAACATTTTCATTTGATTCCATTTTAAAAGATTAATTCATTTGTTAGTTTTATTCATTCATTTCACTAGACACCTTTTTTATGATACATTTGTACTGATTCATAAAACACAGAATCCATAATAAATCAAATGGAAAACATAGAATTGATGGGAAATTAAAATGCATTTCATGGGGCCCTAAATGAAAACATAGCTCCTCTGTGGAATTGAATTGTGAACAATATTGTGTTTACCTTAATATCAAGGTCTAACAAACATGTGTAAAGCATTTCCTTCCACATTAATGGTAAATTAATATCATTATAAATATCAATATTGTATGATATGGAAACAAATTGTTGTGATAGTAAATTTTTCTAAATTTCTCTTGAATATTTACCTGGATTGATAAAAAAAATTAAAAGTAAAATGCTTGTGAGAAATTATTAATGTTTATTAATGGCAAGATATCAAATATATATATATATATATATATATATTGGAATGTAACAAACAAGTAGCCCTTGAGACTATTGTACCCCTTCAGGGAGCCCTCACTCACAAAAACCCCTGCAACTATAGTAATACAAGTACATTTTGTGTGGGTGTGTGTGTGTGTGTGTGTGTGTGTTTGCATGTGAGTGTGTATATGTGTGTGTGTGTGTGTGTGTCTGTGTGTGAGTGTGTATATGTGTGTGTGAGTGTCTGTGTGTGAGTGTGTATATGTGTGTGTGTGTGTGTGTGTGTGTGTGTGTGTGTGTGTGTGTGTGTGTGTGTGTGTGTGGGGCATGTGGGCATGTTGGGTTTGTTTATGAGGACACAAATTTGTATAATGACATGGGTATGACATAGGTATTACAAGGAGAAGGTGATTTATGAGGACATTTTCAGTGTCCCCATAATTTAAAACGCTTATAAATCATACAGAGTGAGTTTTTTTGAGGGAAAGTAGAAATGCACCGTCTCCTGTGAGGGCTAAGTTTAGGTGTAGGGTAGGTGTAGGGCAATAGCACATACAGTTTGTACAGTATAAAAACCATTACGCCTATGGAGAGTCCCCATAAACCATAAAAACCAACATGTGTGTGTGTGTGTGTGTGTGTGTGTGTGTGTGTGTGTGTGTGTGTGTGTGTGTGTGTGTGTGTGTGTATCATCAGTATTAAACCAGCAGCTACAAACAAAACTTTCACTTCTTTGGTGCTTCATTCATGAAACAACCAGAACAAAAGTAGTTACACGTACTGTAAATACTAAGTATAAGTCATTTAATAAAAATCCACCAGAGGTAAATCAGGTCTGATTCATCACATTACAGGCTCTGAAATTAGCACGTGCATGATGTTTTATATATATTTAATTGATTGATATGATAATTGTGTCTTATTCAGACTAATAAATACTAGATTCATCATTAGTTCTACAGTTTTAAATGCACATCACGTCTATAGCGCGTCTCAGTTTATGCCGCAGGAGAAAACACACTATAGACAGACGGAGCAAGCTGGAATAAAATCAGATGCAGAGGAGCTTCAAAAGCTTAAAATATGAATCTGGTCGGTCTGAGATATGAAAAGAGATGCATGGAGTGAGGAAGCAGATTTATATAATCACGTCCAACCAGCATGAAGGAGTCGAGGTGTAAGATTCCCCGATCAAAGACGAAGACGGTCCTGAAAATGTGCTGATGCTGAGAAAAATATCCTCAAGAACTCAGAGAATTACCCGGCTGCAGAAATACAGCGAAGACTAGAAGACCGCATCTGTGGCGGCTCTGAAAGTGTCCTTTGTGTTTCTGGCAACATCAGCGACACGCAGAGAAATAAGCTCAATCCAAACCCTGAGGCGACTTCAATGGAAGAAACAGAGGAACACTGACCCTCCATGAAGCACACGCTGGCATCGATCCTCCACACGACCTGGCCTTTGTGAGAGCCGCTCACACCACGACTCTTATAGTCCAGAAAGTTTTCTGACAGAACCTCATCTGTGAGAGAAAGAGAAAGAGAAGACAGTAAATAACCGCAGAAGGCAGCTCGGCCTGCATTGCACGCGCACATAATATGCTACGGTTACTATACAACTATATTATGTCATTGCATTGCTAAAGCCATGAGACACACATGTGGTTTATTATAATAAGATATACTACATTCTCTTTTATTAAGGAAATTAAGACACTATAATTTTAGGTAAGGTTCCAGGCTATTTGTTTACTCCTAACTATATTATGAAAGATATGCAGATTAATTCTATTTACTAGTTATGTAACTGTATATTCACATTCTATAACATTTAATCTAATTAGCATATTAATGTGTTCTTGGGGTAACATGTATTGAAAAGGAAGTGTAATAATATTAACAATAATACAGTAATATTAAATATATATACAACTAATAATGTGAAATATTATTACAATTTAAAATAACTGATAGCTGATGCTGATTTGCTGCTCGATTTAATTTAAAGTATTATTGGTGCTTAATTACTAATAATGGATTATTTGATTAACAGAAAGTTGAAAGCGTTTATTTTAAATAGAAATCTTTTGTAATATTATGAATGTCTTTATTGTCATTTTTTATCAATTTAATGCAATTCCTCTGAATAAAAGTGTTCATTTTGTTTTTATATAATTTTAATCTCACTTAACCCCAATATTTCCCCAAAAATATTGGACTGTTTTCAACATTGATAATAATCAGAAATGTTTCTTGAGCAGCATATTATTATGATTTCTGAAGATCATGTGACACTGAAGACTGCAGTAATGATGCTGTAAATACAGTTTAACACATCTGTTTTAAACTCTAATAATATTTCAGATTTTATACAGTATTTTTAGATCTAATAAATGCACCTTGCCGAGTTACATACGACTTCTTTCAAAAACATTTGTGTCCACAATGATTATAACACTAGTATGTTCAGTAAAGCTAAAACATGATTTTGAGTCAGTTGTAGTGTGTTTGTAAGAACTGTGTCTCAAGACGCTTCACAAAAAAACAGCACAAAAACTGTGTCAAACACAGAGATGCTCACGACTAATTTAGTTAATATTAAAATCAATCAAATCCTCATTTTACAGCATTGAAGTGCCTGAAGCGTTTAACAGCGCTGTAGCGTCTTCTTCTGGATTTAGTCCGTCTCAGTTTCTTCATAACTCCAGACAGACTGATGATGATCAGATTAGTGATCGACCGATATTGAGTTTTTATAACTGATACCGATACCAATTATTTGTACGTTTATGTTCCCGATAACCGATATGCAGAACCGATATTTATGTACTGGTATAAAGATCATTCTTCTCTTTCAGTCGTCTTAACAACAACAAACACCTGTTGAAAATTAACATTCTTTCATGTAAAATTTAATCTTCAAATTATAACAATAAAAACATTTTATTTATAAAAAGCATCATCAGCAACACTGATATTAACAATAAGCAAAATAATATCTAATGTGTTCAAATGGAGAAAATAAAGGACAGAAGTCATATCAATTCATGTTAAACTACAGTTTTAGGTTTATAATCTGTTTAATAGACTAAAGAGTGAAGAATAATTCACTGAATAATATTCTCTGGAATATTGAAATAAGCTATAACAAACAAAACATCGTATTTTATTGCATTTCTTAACTGTTTTATCAGAATTATTAAAATGTTTTTGTCATTCTAGATTATGAAATAACTGCTGAAAGCTTGGTTTATCTATTTACACAGAACTATACTCAAACTGCGATCACTTGCGGAGATAATAAATAATTAATTTAGATAGAGATGTATTTATTTAGATGTTTATTGGTGAAATAATGGTTCTATAGTAAATGTTAATATAGTTTACCGTGTTTCAAACGAGTGAATCTTGTATAAAATTACATGCGGTGGTCGTGCTGGTGAACTAAATTTTACTGCTGGTTATACTCTGTACAATTATGTATGTGACAATGTATGTATTTTATTTTTTACAAAACCGATATCCGATTATGGTAAAATGCTTAAATATCGGGAAAAATATTGGTAAACCGATATATCGGTCGGTCTCTAGATCAGATCACACTGGATTATTAATGGCTAAATGCATGTTTGGAAATGCAAACTGATATTTCCCACAGCAATAGATAGAAATAACTGACTGAGACCCATCTTTAGCTGCTGATAACACTAGTGTTCTGAGAGAGCATCTTCTGACCGACGAGGTACATGCCGATCCAGTCTCCGGCGTCCACCTCCTCGGTGATGTCCCAGCAGATGACGAGCTCGTCTGATTGTCCGATGCTGTAGAGCGAGGTGCTGGTGTTCAGCGTGGAGCGGCTCTGTAAGGACACCAGGTCCGTGTCGCTGGTGGATCGGGACAGAGCCGAGCTCTTACAGCGCCGGCGAGACGGAGAGGCCATGGACGCCAGGCCCACAAACCTGCTCTGGTACAGGTTCTGCAGAGAAAGTCATGCCACTTTAACAGCGTTGTGTTATTATTTGACGTGCTGGCTTCATAGTTTATCAGTTTTTCATGAAATACTTATTTTAAAGTGACATTACAATTAATGCATTATTCACATTTTTGGGACAATTTCAATCTTTCTCCAAAACTCTTACATTTACACTGTAAAAAAATCATAAAAAAGCAGTTGCTGCTTTACATTTTTAAGGTTGTATTCAAATGAAATTACATTAAAGCGACTTGAATTTCATATAACTTAAAAAACAAGAATTACTCAACTTATTTTGATGAGTTAAAATAGTGTAAAAGCTTTTTTACAGTGTTTAATAACTTTATATTCACATTTCTATAGCTTAATTTCTAATGCAAAACTGAATTGACATATATATGTGTTCTCACTACAAATATTTATTAATTTACATTGGAAAACGTCTCTACAAATATTTATCCAAGGCCTGAACTCATTCTGAAATTCATGCAATATCTGCAAATGAATGTAATTTCATCTATTTTTAATGCAATTAATGAAATAATCTTCAATTTAAAGGTGCAATCACAATAGTGGAATTTCAACTAAATGTATGCGCGTGGAAATCTTTCACCCTCATGCAAAATCCCAATCGTGTGGATTCCTTTGTGATTTTGAATGACTTTAAAGGTGCTGTGTGTAGGATTGAACTATGTTTTGCAGGTCAAGTTAAAAACATTGGAGAGGTTATTTCACCCGGACCCTCCTCCTCAGACTTGACGCAGGTTGCCAGATTAACGACATCAACAGCAACGAGTGCACATGATGATGAATGACATGAAATACGCTGTGTTTTCCTCCAACTGGCAACCCGGTGCGCTGAAATACAATCGGGTAAACCAGGAACGGATATTTTCAAAAGAGACTGTAGCATTATTTTTCAGATAAACAAGTATGTTAACTTACCATGTTTCTTAAATATCTGCAAACATATTATGGTATGTGCATGCTTTATTATAGTCAAATTCCTACATACAGCACATTTAAATATTAAAGCACTGGATGTTTTTAGAACAGAAATGTGAACTTAAATGATCACACATGATTTATGATACCTTGGTGTGAGAAACAGACTGTACAGTTGTATTTACTGAAAATGGTGCAATGGCTTCTTTGTGGACGTTTGATAAAGATGTGTTAGTCTGGAAATACAGCACTTTCCAGAAGATGGATTGAACAGATGACGCAGCGAGCTGTGAATGGAGAGGATGATGCAACATCTAAATCGATTAGCATCTCATTACTACTCATTAACTGGGAAGTACAGTAGAGGGATACGGCTCTTTTATGACATGAATGGCTTGTTATCCAGTCAGGGTATAAATAAATACACTGACAAGCTTTAACATCATTTCTTATGCACAATAATGAGGCATTCCCTTAATTTCCTTACACAGGGTTTCTGCAGGTTTTATGAAGTAAGGCTTGTTAAGATGTGTTTAAGATCAGTTGAAGAACAATTAAGGAATAAATTAAAACCCAATATGTCAGTATGGTCTCTAAGTGCAAATGCCTTGTGTAAAAATACAACAGATCCCCATTTTTTGTCCAAAATATAACACAAAATAACATTTACTTTTGCCTCTGATCACACTGCAAAATATTGATGTTCTTCCTTAATATTTATGTTTTGTTTTTCAGTGCAAATATCCAACTATTCTTAAATCAAGATGCATTTACTTGAGAAACAAGAACAAATATCAACTTAATTTAAATGGAGAACAGGTTTTCATTCCTCGTTAACAGATATTTGTTATATACAGATAAAACAAGACTTCACATAATTAATGAAGTTAATGCATCTTGATTCAGAGATGTTTAGATATTTGTACTGGAAAACCAGACAAAGGGACCGAGGGAGATATTAATTTTAGTGTATGTAACATTTAATGCTAGGATTTTATGAATTTAAGACTATCTGCTCTGAGCGTTTTAGGTCTTAATTTGTGTAATTAAGACTTTTTGAGACCTGTAGAAACCCTGTTTACAGTTTTATGCACAAGCAATGGACCACTGAACACATCAGGGCTGAAGTACGATACACGCCACACTCTTGACTTCGACATACAAGCACAAGATCACTCTGATGTGATGAGTTTAGATCGTCTGCATCAGTCTATGACAGAGCCATCGACAGCATCTGTACCTGCAGCTGAGATCATCACATTCACTAGATTCAGTGTGCACTAAAGCACACGCCATTATCAGCAAGCTGTGATGAGATATATC
>CM049886.1:26183499-26350999 GCA_027474115.1 Schizopygopsis malacanthus
TACAGACTGTACAGAAGACAATGTGCAAAAAACACATACATATACTCAGTACACATAGTGTACTATAGAGACATACTTAATTATCAACGACACATTATACACCGTATGGGCACATCTGCATTATGTACACTATCTATACATTATGTAGTCTATACATAGTAATAATGTGAAGGTGCAACAGATTATAAATTAACAGCAGATTGGTTGAGCAGCAGATAGTTGTGCAAAGGTGCAACAGATTATGCATATGCAATGTCGTGGGTGTGCTTTGTATGGTGTCCAGTTATAGCAGATAGGTTGTGTTAGTGCAGTGTGTGCGTGTAGTCCAGTTGAACGGTGTTAAAGTGCAGTGCATGGCATGTTGTGTGAGTGGGAGTGTGATGTAGGTGAGTTATTTCTGACTGTTCATTAGCCTGATAGCCTGAGGGAAAAAGCTGTCCCTCAGTCGGCTAGTGCGGGATCGGATGCTGCGGAGACGTCTCCCTGAGGGCAACAGAGAGAGCAGTCTGTGGGACGGGTGGCTGGAGTCTTTGATAATCCTCCGGGCTTTCCTTGTACACCGCCTGGTGTAGATATCCTGGAGGGAGGGAAGCTCACCTCCAACAATGTGGCGGGCAGTTCGCACGACCCTTTGCAGAGCCCTGCGGTTGCCAGCGGTGCTGTTTCCATACCAGGCGGTGATACAGCCGGTCAGGATGCTCTCCACAGTGCAGGTGTAGAAGGATCTGAGGATTCTGGGGCTCGTTCCAAACTTCCTCAGCCGTCTCATGAAGAAGAGACGCTGATGTGCCTTCTTCAGCACTGCATCTGTGTGAGCAGACCATGTGAGATCCTCGGTGATGTGAACGCCGAGGAACTTAAAGCTGCTCACCCGCTCCACAGGTGTCTTGTCGATGGTGATGGGTGTGTGTTCTCTGCTCTGTCTCCTGTAATCCACCACCAGCTCCTTGGTCTTGTCGATGTTGAGTGAGAGGTGGTTCTCCTGACACCATTTAGTCAGGGTACTCACCTCCTTTCTGTAGGCCGTCTCATCGTTGTCGGTGATCAGGCCTATCACCGTTGTGTCATCAGCAAATTTGACGATGACATTGGAGCTGTGTGTAGCTGTACAGTCGTGTGTGTACAGGGAGTACAGGAGTGGGCTGAGGACGCAACCCTGCGGTGCACCAGTGTTGAGGGTCAGTAGAGATGATGTGTTGTTGCCCATTCTGACCACCTGACTTCTGCCTGTCAGGAAGTCCAGGATCCAGCTGCACAGAGATCTGCTCAGTCCTAGAGTTTGGAGCTTCGCAACCAGTGTGGCAGGCACTATGGTGTTAAATGCTGAACTATAATCCACGAACAGCATCCTCACATAGGTGTTCTTATTTTCCAGGTGGGAGAGAGCAGTGTGCAGGGTGAAGGCAATAGCATCATCTGTGGAACGGTTACTGCGGTATGCAAATTGTAGTGGGTCCAGTGAAGCAGGCAGCACAGAGCAGATGTAGTCTCTGACCAGCTTCTCAAAACACTTGCTGAAGATGGGGGTCAGAGCAACGGGCCTCCAGTCATTCAAGCATGTGATTTTATTTTTCTTCGGTATGGGCACAATGGTGTATTTTTTGAAGCACGAGGGAACCACAGACAGAGAGAGGGACAGATTGAAAATGTCTGTAAAAACCCCGGCTAGCTGGAAAGCGCATGCTTTGAGCACACGGCCTGGTATACCATCAGGGCCCACAGCTTTACGGATGTTCACCCGTTTGAAGGATCAGGTTACATCCGCGACAGAAAGCGTGAGTGGACTCACCTCTTCTGCAGCAGTCGTGTGAGCGCTCTCTGTGTGTGCGGTGTTATCAGCCTCGAACCGAGCATAAAAGGTGTTGAGCTCGTCCGGTAGAGAGGCGGCGATGTTCACAGTAGCTGGTTTATTCCCTTTAAAGCCTGTGATGTTGTTAATGCCCTGCCACATGCTTCTTGGATTATTGTTGTTGAAATGTTCTTCAACTTTGTTTTTATATGTTCGTTTGGCTGCTTTGATGGATCTCCTGAGATCGTAACTGGCTTGTTTCCGATCGTCAGAGTTTCCGGATTTAAAGGCAGATGTCCGCGCTGACAAGGCTGATCGAACATCGCTGTTAATCCCCGGTTTTTGGTTGGGGTAGATGCGGATTGTTTTGGTCGGAACTACATCGTCTATACACTTCCTGATGAAACATGTTACGGAATCTGAATACGCCTCTATGTCGTCATCAGACGCTGCCCGGAACATGTCCCAGTCCACGTGATCAAAACAGTCCTGTAGTGTAGCGTCCGATTGGTCCGACCAGCGTTGGACTGTCCTGAGAGCGGGTGCTTCATGTTTCAGTTTCTGCCTATAAGCAGGCAGGAGCAGAACGGAAGAGTGATCCAATTTGCCGAAAGGTGGGCGGGGGAGGGATTTGTATGCGTCCCGGAAAGAAGTTGAGTATACGATCTCCACGCGTGTTGATGGTGACGTGTTGAAAGTATTTTGGAGCTATTGTTCTGAAGTTGGCTTTATTAAAGTCCCCCGTGATAATAAAAGCTGCATCTGGGTGCGTGGTTTCCTGCTCACTTATATTCCTGTACAGTTCCTTGAGTGCCTGGTCTGTGTTGGCTTGGGGGGGGGATATAAACAGCCGTGATTATGATCGCTGTAAATTCCCTCTGTAGCCAGAATGGTCGACACAGAAGCGTATGAAATTCCAGATCAGGGGAGCAGAAGGATTTAATAGAGTGTATGTTCCTTTCATCACACCACAAGTTGTTAATATAGAAACACACACCTCCACCTCTGCTTTTCCCTGTGAGCTCCTTTGTTCTGTCCGAGCGGTGCACGGAGAAGCCCGTGAGCTCGATGGCTGAGTCTGGAACCATAGCAGACATCCAGGTTTCTGTGAGGCAAATAACACAGCAGTCCCTTGTTTCTCGTTGGTATGAGATCCGCGCCCGCAGTTCGCAGAGTTTGTTATCCAGAGACTGAACGTTGGCCAGTAAAATGGTTGGAAGAGGATGTCGGAAAGCACGGCGTCTCAGTCTGACGAGAACGCCAGCTCTTTTTCCTCTTTTTCGGCGTTGGCGGCGTCTGCTCGATTTCGCAACCCACACAAAGGGCTCTGATGCGGTGTCTGTGAACAATCCACCGGCATTCAAAAACTCAAAGTCCGGTTTGCGTTGCGCGACGGAGGAACCAATGTTCAAAAGCGTGTCTCTATCGTAAACAGTTATACTAACAACATCTAACACGTAAAACAACAAAAAAACAAATAAAACATACGAAAAACTGCAGTTTTCCCAGAGCACACAACACGGCTGCCATCCTCGGCGCCATCTTGACTTTATCACTGTGAATTGTTTTTTTTAATAACAGAATTTAATTGAAACAGATTTGTTTTGTAACATCATATTGCATTGTGTAAAACATTATGTAAAAAGTATATGCCACCTTCACTCTTAAAAAGAACCTAAAGGTTCTTCAGATGTTAGAGGTTCTTCAGATGCTAAAGGTTCTTCAGATGTTAAAGGTTCTTCAGATGTTAAAGGTTCTTCAGTTGTTAAAGGTTCTTCAGACTAAAGGTTCTGCAGATGTTAAAGGTTCTTCAGATGTTAAAGGTTCTTCAGATGTTAAAGGTTATTCAGATGTTAAAGGTTCTTCAGATGCTAAATGTTCTTCAGTTGTTAAAGGTTCTTCAGATGTTAAAGGTTCTTCAGTTGTTAAAGGTTATTCAGATGTTAAAGGTTCTTCAGACTAAAGGTTCTGCAGATGTTAAAGGTTCTTCAGATGTTAAAGGTTCTTCAGATGTTAAAGGTTATTCAGATGTTAAAGGTTCTTCAGATGTTAGAGGTTCTTCAGATGCTAAAGGTTCTTCAGATGTTAAAGGTTCTTCAGATGTTAAAGGTTCTTCAGATGCTAAAGGTTCTTCAGATGTTAAAGGTTCTTCAGATGTTAGAGGTTCTTCAGATGTTAAAGGTTCTTCAGATGTTAAAGGTTCTTCAGACTAAAGGTTCTTCAGATGTTAAAGGTTCTTCAGATGTTAAAGGTTATTCAGATGTTAAAGGTTCTTCAGATGCTAAAGGTTCTTCAGATGCTAAAGGTTCTTCAGATGTTAAAGGTTCTTCAGATGTTAAAGGTTCTTCAGATGTTAAAGGTTCTTCAGATGCTAAAGGTTCTTCAGATGTTAAAGGTTCTTCAGATGTTAAAGGTTCTTCAGATGTTAAAGGTTCTTCAGATGCTAAAGGTTCTTCAGATGTTAAAGGTTCTTCAGATGTTAAAGGTTCTTCAGATGTTAAAGTTCTTCAGATGTTAAAGGTTCTTCAGATGTTAAAGGTTCTTCAGATGCTAAAGGTTCTTCAGTTGTTAAAGGTTCTTCACAGACTAAAGGTTCTTCAGATGTTAAAGGTTCTTCACAGACTAAAGGTTCTTCAGTTGCTAAAGGTTCTTCAGATGTTAAAGGTTCTTTAGATGTTAAAGGTTCTTCAGATGTTAAAGGTTCTTTAGATGTTAAAGGTTCTTCAGATGTTAAAGGTTCTTCAGATGTTAAAGGTTCTTCAGACTAAAGGTTCTTCAGATGTTAAAGGTTCTTCAGATGCTAAAGGTTCTTCAGATGCTAAAGGTTCTTCAGATGTTAAAGGTTCTTCAGATGCTAAAGGTTCTTCAGATGTTAAAGGTTCTTCAGATGTTAAAGGTTCTTCAGATGCTAAAGGTTCTTCAGATGTTAAAGGTTCTTCAGATGTTAAAGGTTCTTCAGTTGTTAAAGGTTCTTCAGACTAAAGGTTCTTCAGATGTTAAAGGTTCTTCAGGTGATAAAGGTTCTTCAGATGTTAAAGGTTCTTCAGATGTTAAAGGTTCTTCAGTTGTTAAAGGTTCTTCAGATGTTAAAGGTTCTTCAGATGTTAAAGGTTCTTCAGTTGTTAAAGGTTCTTCAGATGTTAAAGGTTCTTCAGATGTTAAAGGTTCTTCAGGTGTTAAAGGTTCTTCAGGTGTTAAAGGTTCTTCAGTTGTTAAAGGTTCTTCAGATGTTAAAGGTTCTTCAGACTAAAGGTTCTTCAGATGTTAAAGGTTCTTCAGATGCTAAAGGTTCTTCAGATGTTAAAGGTTCTTCAGATGCTAAAGGTTCTTCAGATGTTAAAGGTTCTTCAGATGCTACAGGTTCTTCAGATGTTAAAGGTTCTTCAGATGCTACAGGTTCTTCAGATGTTAAAGGTTCTTCAGGTGATAAAGGTTCTTCAGATGTTAAAGGTTCTTCAGATGTTAAAGGTTCTTCAGATGCTAAAGGTTCTTCAGATGTTAAAGGTTCTTCAGATGTTAAAGGTTCTTCAGATGTTAAAGGTTCTTCGGATATTAAAGGTTCTTCAGATGTTAAAGGTTCTTCAGTTGTTAAAGGTTCTTCAGATGTTAAAGGTTCTTCAGATGATAAAGGTTTTTCAGTTGTTAAAGGTTCTTCAGATGTTAAAGGTTCTTCAGATGATAAAGGTTTTTCAGTTGTTAAAGGTTCTTCAGATGTTAAAGGTTCTTCAGATGTTAAAGGTTCTTCAGATGATAAAGGTTTTTCAGTTGTTAAAGGTTCTTCTATGGCATCATGAAGCAACTTTATTTTTAAGTAAAAAAGAAGCAAAACACTTTTGAACAGTAGTGTATCTGCATAAGCTGTGATTTCCATGAAACACATTCAGAAACACACTCTGACATTTTAGGATAAAATTTGTATATTTCCTAATAATTTGTGATGCATTTTTGAACATGTATTCCTTAATTTGTGTTTAACTTTGAACATTCTTTATGTAACCCACCTGTAATGTAATGAAGTTAAGCAACAGTCACATCATGCATTCATTTCGACACGTTATAGGAGGCTTAAGTATCGCTCTTTGTTTGAAGATGCTAATAAAATCAACAATTTCAATAAAATTGATTATTTCTAACACATATAACCCGTCGAGTCATGACTGTAACATGACATGAACTGCTGAAGGATGTTAATGAGCTCAATAATTATCATGTGTAATCCAGCACTTAATGAACTGGCATCCCTCAATCTCAAAACACATTTAATGATTTACCAAGGAAGCATTGATCACCAAACAATGGCATACATTAGATTTCAATATCGTGTCAAACAGGGCAAATGCTCTCAATGTTAACATTACATATCCGGCATAGCAAACATAAACATTCTCTACATGACTTAAGTGAGTTACGTCCCATCTGAGATTCACAGCTGATGTGTTTCCATGCATTAATGCATCAGCATTGATCTGTCTGAAAAACACTCATAGCAGTAAGAAAGAGACGATTAGATGTCAGCAGCTAATGTTCTTCTAGAATCAGATAGCAGCACAGATCCTGAAAACACAACAGAAATACTGCTTACACGTCCACAGCATCATACATACATGACAGATGTGACCCTGGAGCACAAAACCAGTCTTTTGTGTCAGTTTTTCAAAATTGAGATTTATGCATCATCAGAAGCTGAATAAATAATCTTTCCATTGATGTATGGTTTGGACAATATTTGAAAATCTGGAATCTGAGGGTGCAAAAAAATCTAAATATTGAGAAAATGTGTTTTTCATCTTTAAAGTTGTGAGACAGAAGGTCAAAGCTTTGAAGTTAAGAGACTTAAAGGGACAGTTCACCCACAAATTTGAATGCATATTACTATCCTCGAGTCTTTCAACCTTTAAATGTGTTTGTTTGAACACAAAGGAAGTTTTGATATATTTACGTTTGGAAATGTACAAAATATATTCATGGAGCATGATATTAATATCCTAATGATTTTTTGCATAAAAGAAAAATGTATAATTTTGATCTAAAAAAAATTATTGTTGGCTATTGCTATAAATATACCTGTGCTGCTTACATTTACATTCAGTCATTTATCAGATGCTTTTATCCAAAGAGACTGGAAGCAATAAGAAAAAAATAATAGAGCAAGCTAGTGTAAGAGGCCTTTTTTTTGCTTTTGTTAATTGTATAATAAATTAAAAGAAAAATAGAATACAAAAAATAGAAAACCAATAGAATACAAAAATATTATAAAAGCAATTTTTTTAAAAGAATATAATTATAATAGAGAGTGCTAGAGTTAGAGGGTCAAATAAAGATGTAAGAGATGTGTTTTTAGCCGATTCTTGAAGATGGTGAAGGACTCAGCTGCTCAGATTGAGACAGAAGGTCTGAACTGAAGGCTTTGAGAGGTCTTAAGAGACTTAAAGGGACAGTTCACCCACAAATTTGAATTCTTTCATCATTTACTCATCCTCGAGTCGTTCCAAACCTGTATGAATGTGTTTGTTCTGAACACAAAGGAAGATATTCCGGAGAATGTGGGACACAGAGCAGTATTCGTTTTCCAGTATTTATTATCAGTATTTACACGCTATGTGATAGTTTTTTACTAATAAATCTTTTGATATTTTTGGAGCTTTTGGTGTTGCCGACTTTGCATTCCTCAATACGCTTCTACTTCTTTAGTCGAGCACCCATTTGAGATCGATGTGCGTGCTGTTTGCTCATTCTCTACTGTAATTTGAAGATTACATTTAACATGAAAGAATGTTAATTTTCAACAGTTTTTGTTGTTGTTAAGATGACTGAAAGTGAAGAATGGACTTCACTCTGTTATTTATGTACTTTATAACAGTAAATAAACATCGGTTTTGCATATCGGTTATTGGGTACATAAACATGCAAATAATTGGTATCTGTATCGGTTATAAAAAATCTATATCGGTCGATCACTACTTTTTACAGAGTATATATAATATAAATGATATGAATATAAATATACACATGTGTGCATTTATATAAACATAATATACACACAGATATATTATTTTTATTGAATCATTTGACAGCACTAATTCAGTCAATCTTCATCTCGTTAGCCTGAATATAAATTTGCATGCAAGCCAGAGACACTCCGCCAGGGTTTTAACAACAAAGATCCACAGAGGACAAGAGAAAGACAATGAAGATAGTATTATGTTAAGTAAATCTACACAAGCCTCCAGTGACCTCTGCATCTGTGCGAATAAGCAAGACGAAAGAACGATTTTCAGCCATCTGTACAACTGCATATCAACTGAACATGAATGATCCAGCAGAGAGCAAAGGATCTCCCCATAATTAAAAAGAAACTTAATATTCTACTCAATGTTTTTCCATCAAGCAACAACAACGTCTCTATGTCTTTGGCATCTTATGGGCTGTTACAGAACCGATAAGAGAGCATTGTGAAAGCGATGATGACGTGAAGTATGTTGGGAGAGCCCTGAGCGCAGGAGAGCGTATTGAAGCGTGAGGATCGCAGCAAATATAGGTCAGCTCCGCTCATACGGAGAGCTTATGAAGTTATCATACGCTCCCTCTGGCACGCTCTGCACATTAGCAGCCATCATAAGCTTTCAGAAAAGACTAAGTATTTTCATTAGTTCAGGGACTATCCAATAACCCTAAATGCTGTGGCTTTGCTTTTCTTCATTGTAGCTATTTTCATTTAGACTGAACAGGGGAAAAATAAAAAATTCCCACTGCTTTTCGATTTTTATGTAAACGGATAGACTATTAATCACTGCTTTTCGATTTTTTCCACCTGCCGATAGCCCAAAAATAAATGACACACTCTGACTTCAAGAAACGCTTGTTTGGTCTGCTTTTGGTACACTCTACTCTCCTGCAACTAAATCAGGTGTGAAAGCACTAAGTATCTTGGTCCATCTGTCAAACTTTGGTTCTCTATCTAACATTAGATAAAATGTGTCCTTCGCCATTGCCTCTAGTTATTTTCCAGCTTCGTTCACTTTCTAATAAAGCATTTTCTGTCTGAAAAGTCTCTTGAGACAGTTATCAACGCTTCTATATCTTTGCGTTTGGATTATTGCAATTCTCTGGTTTACGTTATCTCCAAGTCTCAGGTAGGTCAACTTTAACTGGTTCAAAATGCTGCAGCTACATTTCTTAAAAATGAGTGTGAAAAAAATATGACCACGCCACCCCATTTTGCAAGCCCTCCATTGGCTTCCAGTCCACTTCAGTATTAACTTCAATATTCTTCTATTTGTGTATAAATGCCTAAATAATCATAAACTCTCTGACTGTGTCTCTATAACCGTCCAAGAAGTTTAAGATCTGGCAACCTTAACATATAAGGTCAATTTAAAGACCAATTAAAGAAAAGGTTAGTAATAAACTTAAGGAAACACAATATATCATTATGCTCCGTAAATGTAAATTTGAATACGAGTTGTATTAGTAACAGTTTAGCAACAGCTTTACATTGCTTTTTAACAGATTTTACATAAAAAGATCATATGTTTTCCCAAGCAAGTGTTTAAAGATTCCCGAATCAAGAACTTATACATAAGAAGTCTTGTTTTCTGTCAAAGTGATTAAAACAAGAACAATATCTGCCAATGAGGTCAGAAAAAATCGACTTCATTAAAAAGTAAAACACATTTTCACACCCCACTGATATTTTCCCCTTGTTTTAGGCATAAACTCATTTCATTCAATTTCTCAGAAAAGACAAACCTCAGCTATCCACATTTGCACCTCAGGTTAATGTGTCTTGATTTAAGGCTGTTTAGGTATCTGCATCCAACATTTAATTGAATGCCAAGACTTTCTGCTTCAATTTAAGACTGTCTTTAATAAGTAGCTTTCTATAAAAACATGTGCCCAGTGAGATAGCAAGGTAAATGTGTGTTTGTTTGGATCTGCAAATGCATTTACCAAGCCACGACTGTCCCAGAGTGCCCAGGGTAAACACCAGCCTGCGTCTCGGGCCTGTTTGATGAACCTCAACCCTGACCATCAATCCCAACCTCACATCCAATAAAGGCCAAAGCACTGCATCAGCGATCTCATAAATCACTCTCATAATTAACAGTGTGGCATCAGATCCATAATAGTGCAACAGGGAACTTATGCAGTCCATCTTCTGTTCTGGCATAATTATGATGGTGCAAAGCTATAATAATGAACTCATCATGTTATATTTTATACTGTAGTTCGTGCTATGCAGGGGTGCGTTTCCCAAAAGCATCGTTAGTTAACTATGGTCGTTAGCTCCATTGAACTCTATTGGGAACGACGGAACCATAGTTGTTTTTGGGAAACGCACCACAGATTAATTCAAAACACCTTCTATATAAACACTAGGCCTGATTATTGAAATATGGCATTAGTTCACCAATCCAGCACTTCTGAAGTGCATATGATATGACAAAAGTATTTATGATTGAGTTATTCTTGGAGCATGCATAATCAAATTACACAAAACCGAGCGCTTGACACAAAGTGTTAAAGCTGTATTGTCATCAAAATTAAACAAAGCTATAAATCTATCAATGAATAAATCAGCATAAATTCTGATCTAATAAGCATTTCCATATCTGATAGTGTTAGTGGTTATAAAATATCTTTGGTTGAGTCTCATGGCTCAGATTCTCAGCACCAGTAGCACAATAATGTACTGTATATAGCCCATGTGTTATTCAGATGTGTCTTGTGGAGGTGTGTAAACAACAGCATTATGCTCAGATGCATGTCAGCATCACTTCGTGATTGGAGGGAAGAGAGGAATGACACCAGAGAGAAAGAGATCCACTGGCACCAGTCGCATTGGAATTGAACACAGAGAACACACACACTCGAGATTGATCAAACGACATCTCTGAACACACACACACACACGCACGCACGCGCGCGCGGACAATAAAGCTCAAACACACCTACCTGGGTCAGTACGAGCTGTCTGTGAATCATACTCCAACTCCAAGCGCGATCCTAAAAGCCAAACGCGATAATCCCGAAATCCATGAGAGCAGCAGAACGCAGCGCGCGGCGCGATGAACGCCACTATCTCCCGCATCAGCACCGCGGACAGCAGCCAATCAGCAGCCGGCGTTTCCGCAGCGCGCCGCTGTGACCCCGCCTCCTGCCTGACTCCTCCCACAAAACATCATCTATTATATTCACTGTCAAGTTAAAATGTTCCTGGAAGTAATTATTTTATTTCTTTATGTATGTTTTCATATTTTACATATTGTAGTCTGTTTAATATTTGTCTATACAATATGTTGGAATGACTGCTGTTATGTTCATTGGCTGTAATATGACTGTCATTTAATAAAAAAAAAAATTGTTTCTGGAAGTCCCCAAAGCAAGCACATTTATTATAAAAACGCCAGTAATAATAATATTATTATCAAAATCATTCATTATTAACAGTTCGAATTTATAATTTACAATTTTTGTAGTATTCCATGCTATTAATTGACTTTTATAGTTAAATAAATACATAATTAAATAAATAGTTTCATTTACAAAAAAAACTAAACAAATTTTGAATTCCCAATTCTGTTCCTGCATGGATCATAGTTACATATTTACATAACAAAAAGTACATATTTAATTTTTCTGCATAACGACAGGAAGAAAAATGAAGGATTTTATTCAATTTCTCAACTGTTATTGTACTGCTGCATTACTGTTGCAGTCATGGTAAATGTGCGTTAGTCAGATTACAATCTAACATCAGGTCCCAAACCTGCCCCCTGCAGCGTCACAGTTAAGTTAGACTGCTTGTATGCTGCACTGTGGGACTTCTACATCTCTATCGCCTTCTGTGCTTGGAACATCATATTGCACGTGATGTAACAACCCCTACAGAATACATCTGATGGTTTGAGGAATCCCATGATAACCGTGTATAGCCATATCAGAGCAGATCTGGCATGCTGCATATATATATATATATAGCACCAGGTAAAACAGATGGCATCAGAACGAGCGAGGAAGAGAGAGAGAGAGGGAAATAAGAGAAATATGAAGAAGATAAACCAATGGGATGAAGGGAGCTATTGGTGATATTGTGTATGGCATGCATAAAGAATGGTGAATATAGGTTTTTTATGTCCCAGATTACAAAGTGACCTGTCCCAGATTACCAAATACAGGCAGAATTGTATTTTTTGGCACAAAAACACTAATATGTGTGGCATGTCTCCTCTGGGCATAATATCTACATTATTTCTTCTGGTGTGGTTAGAAAACATCTTCGGGATGTCAGAATGTATAATGTGTTAGATATCAAAATACATCAATATTCAATCAAATCAAAGAAGTCGTAGTGATTCTTAGTAAAGCATCAACACCATTTTGAACACTTATTCTTTTCTGAAATGTATAACTCAGAAATTGAATTATATTGTTTTTAACTGAAAAACTTATAATAAGTGTTTTTTCTGAATCTGAAAGAGTTAAATGAAGTATGTGTAATGTTTTCTACTCTATATAAGTGCCAGGTGCTTTAGCACGCCTCATATAATGTGTATAAATGTCATTTGCTGAATATGATACGTATAAAAGGTTAAGTGCTGGAACAGAGCTCAGTGCATAGTGTGCTATTATACACTTTCCCTGCTCTAATAGAGTTTAATAGAATTGACTGTCTCAGGTATTAGAGCACAGTGAACGCTGATTATGACTGTCAAAGAATAGACCTGTATTTACACGTTTCATATCACTGACTTTGATCCACAGAATTACCATATTGTTCAGATATCTTATGAACGAGGACATTTCCCAGCAACATGCCGTTTCTCATGAATTATAGTCTGTTCACACTTTATTCTGAACTGATCATGACTTATTAAACCAATGCATCTGAAATTATTAGTGACCTTATATCCTATGCATATGAAATATTAGTGAGACTATATGTCATTTCTGTAAACCAACGCAAAGACATATGTATCTATCTATCTATCTATCTATCTATCTATCTATCTATCTATCTATCTATCTATCTATCTATCTATCTATCTATCTCCATCCATCCATCCATCCATCCATCCATCCATCTATCTATGTGATGTAAAAGAGCTGTCATAATGATGTTACTGAAAGAACCAATAACTAAAAAAGTGCAACATAGACCTCTAGTGGCCATATTTGACTATTACAGCATAAATATAAATTACATGTTGTCAAGATTTTTTTTTTTTTTCTACTAGTTAATTATGTTTCTGCCATAGAAACACTAATAAATACATAAACAAATAACAGAAATGTTAAAACTGAATTATGGCTAAAATCAGAGCACCTTAGTTCATGAGATTTTCCATGCATAAATTCAGACTGCATCATGCCAGAAATATTGGACACTGTTTTACCATGAATCAGTAATACGTGTTACATCTGAACTGATGCATACTGTCCACAGCTTCTATACAATACAGTCTACTTACCTCTGCCATTAATGAATGCAGCAGGGGAAAGACATTTGTAGAAAAATAAAGACTTGTGTCATTTTGCTTCTATGATTGCTCTTCTAAGTTGAAAATGTATCACATATGTATTTTTATTATAGAAATAAGTAATGCACTCTCAGAAAAAGGGTACTATGCTGTCACTAGGGACAGTATAAGGTACAAAAGCTGCTAATATGTACATTTTAGGCATACTAACATGCACTTTCAAAATACTAGTACAGCTTTAAGGTACTAATATTCACAATTTAGGGGTAAATAACATACGCAGATTTACCTTTTAGCTTTAGGGTATCAGCACTGTACCTATTTTTGAGAAACATCCCATTGCACAAAAACAAATAAGAAAAATGTAACCGTAATTTTTGTTACAACAGTGCATTATATGATATAATATTGAGTGAAATCTGTAGAGCCTCGTTAGTAGGGCATGCATGCACTGATATATGCAGGTTATTCAGAGAAGATGCCCAGAAAGACACCTCAGCTACTGCAAACAAAAGTGGATGTTTTCTGTTTAAACTTGATTTATACATTACACAATTCACATATTAGTATGGATGTTTAATATTGCTCATATCTAGGTGGGATGCACCAATAGCCTGCTTCATTTCTCTGCCGATTATTCAGAATGACATCTGCTGATACCAATACTAATAGTTTGGATTTCTTCCCAAGTAATAAACTATACAGTGAACTTTCTCATTCAAGAGCATCCAAACATCATCTATAGCTTGAATGGTGTGATAAAATGGACTGAATTGGAGAGCTGAGCCTTTTTTATCAGAAGAAACAAATCACAAAGCTCTTTTGGATTGGATGCTTGCAATAAATAGTGTTTGTTTGTAAAAACCATTGACCTGGCAACCCTGTGTGATTCAATAGAATAGAGTCAAATATAATCGGCATTAACGACGCTATTTATTTGTTTTTATACTGCGTCAACGTGAGATTGTTAATGCCTTTTTCCATGTTAACTTTGGCAACCGTAAATTCTACACAAGACAGTTTTTCTTTTCTTGTCTGATATGTTTCCCATCCCTTTTTGACAAGATAAAATTGGTTTTGATATTTAGCTGTTTTTAAACAACCGATACCGATTATCGGCCGACACATCGGTTGCACTTTATTTGACAGTACGTGTACTTACTGTAATATAAGGTAACTACATGGGGTAGGGTTATGTTTAGGGGTAGTACTAGGTATAGTAATTACTTTAATAAGTACATAGTATGTACACGAGGAACAGGACTGTAAAATACTGTGATACGATACACCGATGCATAATATACTAGTCTGAAAAGCAGCCACAGTAGTCCGAAAGAGTCATGCTGTAAAACCTCTCAAATGGAGACAGCACTCTGTAAGGTACACTAAAAAAGAGAAAGACTGACAGGAAGACAAACGACAGGCGGCCGTGTCGTAGGTGAGCAGAAACAGTGGGCTAGTTGTTCCCTCCCTGCTGTCAAATACATTAGATTGTGACTGTTGTAGGGAGCAACGCCGGATTGTACCTAACAAGTCCACTAGAGAGCAGTCTGGTCATGCAAGACACTCCCCATGTGTTTCTTTCTTCCTTTGCTTCAGCATTTCCCTCTCCTCGTCAAACTCTTTAGTAATGCAAAGGAGTGTTGTGTTTTCCACAAGTGCCGCTGGACCAGAACAGACCCGCTTCTGTCCTCGAGGGGAGAGAAGAAAACACGGGAGCCGGTCTCATCCTCGACTATTACATCATCAAGCGCGTGCTTTCAATAGCACATCACAGCCCCTGCTGCACGCGCGAGAAGCAGAATCAAAGTGCCTCCTCTCACATCAAAGAGGCTTCGTCTCATTCAGGCACAACGACTGGAACATTTCTGTTCTTCAGAAGAGACGACTTCAAAAACAGCTGGGCTGAACTTTCCCTCCACTCCTGCAGGAGATCAGCTCCAAACAGAGCATCCCATGAATCATGAATCTGATGCAGCGAGCTGTATTTGTATCTAGCATGTTCCCTTTCCAGGTAGCGTGTCCTGTTAAAACATCATCCCACCTCCTAAGGTGCAACTAGAGAGAGACAATAGGCTACTATTTTAATTACCACACAGGAGACCCACACTGTGCACGTTATTTATTGGCAGCACGAAGTGCAAAGAGCATAGTTTATTAGCGATGGATACTATTTAACAATAAGTTTTAACGATTTAACGATATGCTATTTAAGTGCAAATAGCTATATATTTACACTGTTAAAAAAGCAAGCTTTTCTGCTATTTATACTACTTATTGCAAATAGTGGCAATTATCTGCACCTCAGTATTGTAGTACATTATAAAACAGTACGCAATAATAACATATTGAGTGTAAATTATAGTTTTGATTCAAATTAGGCTATTAAATGGATGCCACCTTATATACAATCGGACTATATGGACAATAAAGCCCTCCCTACACCTACCCGATTTTTCTTTTATGATTTCCTTCAGTTTTATTAAAAATAAATGCCTTTGTGATGTGATATGAGATTTGAAAAGTGAGAAAAAAGATCGCCAAAAGGTGGATTCGAACTCGGGGTCGATCGCATCAAATTTTACTGATTCGTATGTATTTTACGAGGTGGCTAATTTCGTACGAATTCATACAATTTTTGCTAAATCATATGTATTTTATGAGTTGCCAATTCGTATGAATTTGGACGCATTACCTACACATAACCCCGCCCCTAAACCGACCCGTCACTGGGGTTTACACAAATCATACTAAATCGAAGGAATTAGCCACCTCGTAAAATATGTAAGATAGCGTTGGCTTTACCATCTGCTCCACTGAAACTGATGCTGATTGAGCGTCTTTGTGCAGTCTTGATTATTGAAATCACACGTTAGTGGGCGGAGCTTGTGAAACAGCCTCTGCCAACAACGAGGGCTATTACACTATGTGTTATCTATTCAGGATATTTACGTGCCAACATAATTACGAGGAGTCACACCTGCCTTTTTATTCAATTACAGCAGATGTGATGTTTTTAGAGCTCTTTTATGTGAACACTGCAGATGCCACCCTCCTATTATGTTTGGAAACCAGCATTGATCACAGATACAGACTCAAGCGCAGCATATAAACAGCAGTTTTGGATCGCATTCATAACAGAAACAGTAGTAACAATAAGTGACATTTACTTCATTTTTCTTTCCCAAGGTTTTTGCATGCACATTTTTTTAAGTAGGAATTAAGTATGGGATTAAGTTACATCTAAGTTAGCCTATGTACAATTAGCAAAGGAAATAAGTGCATGTGGCCAATTAAAGTTTGATGAGTAATCTCTACTTAATTATTTTAAGTGTACTCAAGTACATTTCACTCAGTCACGCTTTGCATACTATACTCAGAAAATATAGCACTGAAAAAAAACACAACAACAACATGCTATTAAAGCATGTGATTCGCTTACAAGTGTGCACATATAAGCAAGTTATCCTTTTAAATGTAGTTATTAACTAAATTAACACCTCAATACTTGGTACACAATGACAGTGTTTGAGCATGAATGGGACACTTTGAGTAGAAAATGAACTCTAGGTGTCACAAAACAGAAAGTTACTTAATCTAACAACAAAAACATCCATAAAACAGTGTAATAAAACTCGAAATCTGTGAAAACTTTAACCTTATTAATTATGCATGCCCAAATGCATGATGGGATCAATGGGATCATGACTTTGATTTATTTAAACAATCGTTTTAAACGACCGATTTCAAGTAAAATATACTTATGAGCTCAAACCTTAAATTGAGTACTAATATTGAATTTACATTTGTTTTTATTCTTGCCTGAACTAAATTATTTAATGTAGAAATGGCATTTGTTTTTCTGTAGTATTTACTTCACAATATTGGCCAAAATGAACCAGCTTGATATGCAGCTAAAACAGAAAGTTGTTTCAGAGACTTTTGCATGCATAATAAATCATGTATAATGAAAAGGGTTATTTCTGATGTCACATTGACTTTGAGATGGAGACTGAATAGCAGGCTTATTTTTTATGTATGTATTTATTTTCACTTTATCTGTGAAGTCCACAGGCCACAGCTGGAGCAGATCAGAAATCAGCATCTCTCTCTCATATAAGCAGCTGCTGATTCAACACTGACCATCAGATCAGTGCGCTGCGAGTAATGTTGATGATGATAGTGATCATAGTGATCTGTGTGCATGCAAACACCTGCCTCATTCTCTCCATGCATCACCTCCATCGCACCTATAAGGGCTATAAGCCTATGTATGTGAAATCATCATGGAAATTATGCTTCCGATGACTACAAAAATACAAATCTGCTTGCCCAAAACTCTATATTTAAACAACACAACAGCTCTAATATCCACTGCTATTGATCTCGGCATGTATTAATAATATATGCTACATGATGTTGTAACTGAACAGTTCTAGTTGAACCTTTCGCTCTTTTCGATTCATCTCAGTTGTCCCTTTGAAAGCTTCAGCTTCAGGTCACAGAATCCCATTGCGGTGGGTTTAGTCCGACCGCAGGTGCTACAATATAAGATGCACACTAATGTGCCGATTAGTGAATCGCTAAACCACGTAACCTCGTCTGAATCATCGTGGCACTCACACAAAATAATAAAGAAGCATGTTTGCATGTGCATACATCCACCTGAGGACACACACACACACACACACACAGATGCAGATCCGTGCATGCTCTCAGCATTAGAAGAATTAGTTTGGCAGGAGAAGCACGACCTGTTTGCTCTTCATTAGTGGCTCTGAGGGAAGCGGCTGTACATCACCGGACGTCTGCAGATTGGCTGGAATGGATCTCTCTGTGTGGCTCAGTGGGAGCTTTATGAGCTCATCTAACATGCTGGACACACACGGCTGATGCATGGCTCTGTGGACCCTCCCGGCTGCTTTAATATTGATTATGGACCGGACCACATGCTTGAAGCGCTGGGATCTCAGATGAGGGATAAGAGGAGTCCTCGCAGCCGATACAGCCTCTGCTCTTCATTGGATTTTTATTGCCATCATTTTTCACATATTTAGACTTGTTATATTTATGGAAAATGCTATTTAGGCCTACTCACTAAGCACTCATAATTATTCAGACTGATAGATCGTGGCTGGAATATGCAATGGGAAAACCAACAAGACACAAAATCATCCAGGAATAAGGAATATCCAAAGGAACAACCAATGCCTGTAATAATCATTTATAATTTTACATTCAACAAGGTCCAAAAAACACGGATCTTGAGGCCAGCATGATATGAGCGATGGTAGCACGAGACTTTCCCACACTTTGGAAAGCTAGTCAGTATGAAAAATAGAGAGGAAAATGTTCATGCTAATATAATAATAATGGCAAAATATGTTGCAGGGCATTATTATCCATCTGCAGACATACATTGTGTTTGGCATAATTGCATTAAAATATATTATATTAATCATTTTGAAATTGAATTATTTGCTGTGTTTAGTAGTGACAGTAATTGGGTAGAAAAGCGCAGATCATGGCTGGCATTCAACAACAACAATAATAATAATTATTATTATTATTTTATTATTATTATTTTTTTTTTCAAATTGACTATCAGGTGTTTACACAAATGTAATTTAGGCCAACTTAAAGTCATAATTATTCAGATTGGTAGACTGCGCCAGGAATATGCAACGGAAACAACAAATGACATGTTATTTTTAAATTATTACAAAATAAATAATAAAACAACTAATGCCTATAATAATAATAATTATTATTATTTCTTGATCCTTTTTATTTCTTATTAATAAATCATTTCTAAATGTTTTTGTTTTTTATTAATTATTTCTGTCTATTTTTATCATGGGTATGTAAAGCACTTCAAATCACCACTGTGCATAACATGTGCAATATAAATAAACTATAAACTTGTATGCCACATAATTTCAAAGAACGGCTCATTTGACAAACGGTCAAATAAATTGCTCATTCAACTAAACTGACATTAATTGTGAAATTGCAAGAGCAGCAGCAGCAACGCTGACCCAACATGATGTCACAAAGCTCATACAGATGATTGCTTAAGCGGGTTGGTTATCTATTTATTTACATGCACTCAGAAGTAGGTCATGAAGTAAAACAGGTTGGCTTGGAGATTTGATTTGACTGGATTTGTAGTGCATCCGTTTGACACACTCCTCTCTCTCCTGCTCCCCCTCACATTCTCACATATGTCAAGACGCATTTACACTCATCCTGAAATTATGCCTGTGCATGTGTAATCTGCAACCTGGCAGATTTAAGCAGTCAACGCATATTGAGCGTTGTATTTTAGCGCATATGATTAGTGGTGGGACACTGCGAGGGAGATGGAGACCCTCACTCATTATTCAGCTTGTTGGAGTGTCGGCAGAATAAGCAACACAATATTTCATCTGACACCTCCATTTTATTTGGGATGTCACAGGTGAGTAAGTGTGGCAGGTGGGAATAATTGGGTTTTTACTCGCCGTCATTTCCAGAGTGTCTTGAAATATCAGCCCTCGCTTGCAATTATGGGTTGGATGGAATTTCTATCATACGTTAGATAAATTCAGCTTATTTATATTTCCGTTCTTTAGCTTGAAATGCTATTTGACTGATGTATATACTGGGGAAAACGGCACTTGTTGGCCATGGGAAGGATTCAGGCCATGTATATGTCACGGTCCATCACCAGTGAGCCTTCACACATATCACACATATGCTATAGTCTCTCAAGGGCACAAATGCATGCTTAATGGGAATGGAGAACCAATGTTCATGATATTTACACACACATGAGAGGTTACTCTACAATAAAACATGCTGCATGATTCAGAACCTATTCATTTAACTCTTGATGTCCCAGTCATGAGAACATTTGTCACACTCTGCATGTATTGCTTATCTTCCTTATGATGCATTTTAGTAATCATCATAAATTAGGTATCACCCAAAGCACTCTAAATAGATCCCGTGCAGACGTCCTGTTTTGAAATTGGACGTATAGCATATCCATGGAAATGCTGCTTTTTAATAGGCTCTTCCCCCGAGTGGGTGGAGTCATGTTCCGAAATGTAAACAAATTGCTGAACTATGTTATAATCAAATAATTTTCTGATCTTGATAAAACACATATTGTTGGAAATGATTCAAGGTTCAATATTTGATAAAAAGGAGACTGTGACAGAAACAACCTATAGGCTCTTTAGAAATACGTGCCTCTATATACATCTCTGCAAACTGAAAAAACGTACCTATATGTACGAATCACTGCAGTTTCCAGTTGAAATGAACACTAGAGGCAGTAAAACATTAGCGTCACATATACAGCTTCATATGCACGAGTTTTCTAGTAACTATAAGGAAGTTAAAATAGCACGGCTGTTTTTATATCACTTTTGATGACTTTTATAGGGTTGGGTTTGGTGTAAAGGATATTTACAACACGATAGAACATTAACCTTTAGAGACACTCCACAGATATTTGAATTCTGAACAGCCGTAATACGTATCTCAAGCTGCGTAGTAAAAACGCAGCAATACTGTACCAACACAATAAAACCGTGCCACGGTCATGTCTTGAATGCATGTTTTAGCGCCACTCACTGGACACTTCATTTTGAAACTGTCACAAAACATGCAGTAAGGTAAATAATTACAGTGTTGCAGATATGTATATAGAGGCACGTATTTTCATGAGCCTGGGTTGGACAGAAATCAATCAATCAATCAATCAATCAATCAATCAATCAATCAAATCAATGCAGGTAAATAATTACAGTGTTGCAGATATGTATATCGGCAATCGTCAATCAATCATCAATGCAATCAATCAATCAATCAATCAATCAATCAATCAATCAATCAATCAATCAATCAATCAATCACATCAATCAATCAATCAATCAATGGCGTGTAGGGGTCATACGGTGGCTATATTTGTTATAGCAGCTAAACTAAATTTCATAGGATCCTCAACTTTTGTGATATCAACTTCTTACCAACAACTTGAATACAATGGTTTTGATTTTCTATTTTTTACTTTTTATGATTTAATATATTTTGTGTCCCTTGTAAAATATCTGTAAGTCCCTCTGACCACAATAACCGGTCTTAACTGAACCATATTTGTACAGCATGGAGCCAAAATACATTGTATGGGTCAAAATTATAGATTTTTTTTCTTTTATGCCAAAAATCATTAGGATATTAAGTAAATATCATGTTCCAGGAAGATATTTTGTAAATTTCAGACCATGAATATATCAAAACTTAATTTCTGATTAGTAATATGCATTGCTAAGAACTTCATTTGAACAACTTTAAAGATGATTTTTTTCACTCCTCAGATTGCACCATTTCATATTCCAGATTCCTATTGTCCAAACCATACATCAATGGAAATATTATTTATTCAGCTTTCAGATGGTATTTGAATCACAATTTAAACAAAAATGGACCCTTCTGACTGGTTTTGCGGTCACATTTATGGTATAAAATGTGGTGTAACATGCATCATTGCCGTGTGTTATCAAGGAGCAGTTCTGTCCATCAATCACAAACGCCATACTTCTGTTGGATAAAGATGTCGAATAAGTACATCAAAACATAAACTGCACCTCCAAGCACTTTGCATAGTCTTCCTAAAGTGCTGGGCATTATACATGTATTTTTAATGATGTGCCCGAGTAGCTGAAAGATAACAGTTTCATTTTCTTCATTTTTCACAACAGACTGTTTCATGAATTTTCTCAATAACTTTAACTAAAAGATACAGCAGTGCCAAGCATTGAAGGAGCACATATATTTATTTTTAATCTTTGTAATTTACATCAAACCAGAGTTTAACACTATCAAGATATTTATTAAACGTGTTGCTAATATAACCAGTATATACCTAGATAAGAAACATTTACTTGAGTTGAATATTTGAATTATGTGTGTTGAATATATTATAGTTTTAGTTACCATTGCTATTATTAACCCTTCACACAATCTGTATCTAGTGCTTTACTAAGCATGAAAGTTGCAACCAAAATATGGGTGTTTTTCACAGAGAGTGAAAATTATGATTTTTTTTTACAAATATTGGACCTTTTTGGTGTAAAAAAACACTTTATAAACTAACCCAGAGAAACATAATACAAAATCTGAAACTGCATTTCATGACATCTTTACTGTATATTGTATTCCAAAATATTAGCAAGCGCTCAGCATTGTTTTCAAGAGACTGAGGTCGTTCAGCTTCAGTCCATGTAGTCAAATGTCAGATATAATCCAACAACACAGTGAAATATTCCCATGTCTTGCACCCTGGGCTTAACAGACGGAGAGCCGAGATGGTGGCTCATTCAAAACAGCCCCTCTGACCCACGAGCTGCTGTGCCTTTAAACACACTCGAGCAATGAAATGTTTTCTTAGTTTTATTAGCTTCAATGCACATCATTTCCAATCGTCCAGTTCTAGTGAATGCAGAGAAAACATCAGGGCGGTGATATGCCATTCAGTGCTGGCGTATTGAACAGATGGGTGCAACCTTCCCTCTTCCCAACATCCCGGCCAATCAGGAGAGCCATCAGTCATGTCCGGCTCGCGGGGCGTGCTCGTTAGTTAATTACACCGCCTGTGAATATTCACCCGCTCCACGGTCGCTGGTCCTGCCCACTCCAGTTAAATCAAAGCCAGAGGAATCTGGCCGTCCCGCCTCCTCCGCGTAGAGCTGATGGGAATGTTAAACACGAGCGCAAATATTCATTCATTTTAAATGACGAGGAACTCATTTATAGGAAGTTTGTGTCCTGTTGTTTGGGGGAGAGGAGGATTAGTCTGGAGGGCTTTAATAGAGTTGTAGTATCTCGTTTTATAAGGAGTAAATATTTTCATGCTGCTTTGTGGTTACTAGGATGGTGCTGGGGTGTTGCTATGTGGTTGCTAGGGTTTTACTAGAATGTTCGGGGTGGTTTCTAGAGTGTGGCTATTGTATGTTGTTACTTGGATGTTGCTGGGGAGTATTTGGTGGTTGCCAGGATGTTGCTATTGTGTTCAGGGCGGTTGCTAGAGTGTTGTTACTGTATGTTGTTACGAGGATGTTGCTAGGGAGTATTTGGTGGTTGCCAGGATGTTGCTATTGTGTTCAGGGCGGTTGCTAGAGTGTTGTTACTGTATGTTGTTACTTGGATGTTGCTAGGGAGTATTTGGTGGTTGCCAGGATGTTGCTATGGTGTTCAGGGCGGTTGCTAGAGTGTTGTTACTTTATGTTGTTACTTGGATGTTGCTAGGGAGTATTTGGTGGTTGCCAGAATGTTGCTATGATGTTCAGGGCGGTTGCTAGAGTGTTGTTACTGTATGTTGTTACGAGGATGTTGCTAGGGAATATTTGGTGGTTGCTAGAATGTTGCTATGGTGTTCAGGGTGGTTGCTAGAGTGTTGTTATTGTATGCTGTTACGAGGATGTTGCTACGGAATATTTAGCGGTTGCTAGGATATTGCTATGGTGTTCAGGGTGGTTGCTAGAGTGTTGTTACTTATTGTATGCGTTGCTAGGGAGTATTTGGTGGTTGCCAGGATGTTGCTATGGTGTTCTGGGTGGTTGATAGAGTGTGGCTATTTTATTTTGTTACTTGGATGTTGCTAGGGAGTTTTTGGTGGTTGCTAGGATGTTGCTATGGTGTTCAGGGTGGTTGCTAGAGTGTTGTTATTGTATGCTGTTACGAGGATGTTGCTACGGAATATTTGGCGGTTGCTAGGATATTGCTATGGTGTTCAGGGTGGTTGCTAGAGTGTTGTTATTGTATGCTGTTACGAGGATGTTGCTACGGAATATTTGGCGGTTGCTAGGATATTGCTATGGTGTTCAGGGTGGTTGCTAGAGTGTTGTTATTGTATGCTGTTACGAGGATGTTGCTACGGAATATTTGGCGGTTGCTAGGATATTGCTGTGGTGTTCAGGGTGCTTGGGTGTGGCTATGGTATGTTTCTAGGCTGTTCTTGGTAGTTGACATTGTGTTTTCTGGGGTATTCCGTTTTTTGTAGTTGCTAGGATGCTATTGGTTGTTGTCAGGTTGTTACTAGGGTGTTATGAGTTGTTGCCAGAGTGTTGTTACTGTATGAGAATACTAGGGTGTTCTAGGTGTTTGCCAGAGTGTTGCTATGTGGTTGATAGTGTGTTTCCATGGATTTGATGAGTAGCTGTCAGGTTGTTGCTAGGGTGTTCTGGTTGGTGCCAGAGTGTTGCTGCTGAATGTGGTCACTAGAATGTTTCTAGTGTGTTCCAGGCCAGACTGTTAATATATGGTTGCTAGGATGTTCTAGATGGTTGATGAAGCTTCACAATGTGGTTGCTAGGATGTTGCCGGGGCATTCAGGATTGCCAGAGTGTTACATTGCGATTGCTATAATGTTGCTGCGTGGCAGCGAGAGCACTGCTATGCCGGTACTATAATATTCAGCGGTATATATGCAAGAAGTCAGAAGTAACATCATACTAGCGGGGTCCATGTGGGCAGCACTCTGACATGTAGCATGGCTCTGCTTTGGACAAACTGAATTCAAGTCGCTGATCGTGATCCTCTCCGATCCCTCTCTCTCTCTGTCATCTCTCTGTGCAGTCCTGAATAACTAAAGGCATGTCAAATACGATGCATGATTTAATATTTAATTCATGTATTTTTGAAAAATAAAGAAAGCAATCCCCTAACCCTGAGTTTGAGCGATAATAATATAGTGATTTATGTCTTAGTACAAGCACTGAGTGTTTAGTTATGGGAATAAAGAATGCACACAGCAACAGAATGTGCCTGAAACACATGAAGCCACATGAAGTCTGTCTACAAACAAACGTGAGCATTACTCCAATACTCACTTTAAAAATCAGATGGAAATATGGCAGCAGACTAAGTGGGTTTCCAAGAAGTATGATTAGATCAGCATTTCATTTTTTCTTCATATTTTAACACACATTTTTGTATTCAAAATAAACCATGTATCCAGTTTTGATAAAACCTATGCCAATAATCCATTTGTTGGCAAATTAACTATCAAGATTATAATTTATCATGTTAGGACAGTGCAGTGCTCCGGGAGTATTGATTGTGAGGCGCGAGCTGGTTTAATTCTTAGCGTAAGGCATGTAGAAGCATTATGAGTAATTGGAGTGCAGCCCCAGTTGGTCAGGAGGGCACAAAGGACTCGCGGCAGAGTTTAAGATGAATTATTGCGGTAAACAGAATCAAACACATTGGGGGAAATCTGCCCTGACAACACCAGGGACAGATGATACGGTCTGTGAGTATAAAAGTGCCTTAAAAGGTGTTCAGTGACAGAATACAAACACCTCACACACTCACAGAAGGTCTTGTGAAAGAGAGAAGGAGAACACGAATTTAATATGAATACATAACATTATTTAGTATTAGTTAGTCCTGGCAAATGATTAATTACATTACAAGTTTTTATTTACATAATATATATGTGTGTGTGTACTGTGTATATTTTATGTATATACATACATACACACACACACACACATGCATGTATATATTTAAGAAAAATATATTACGTTTATATATTAAATAAATTGATGTATGATATAAACTTTGCGAATATATATATACACACATGTAAATACATGTAATTAATTTTGAAACATGCTGTATGTGTGTGTATTTCTATATACATAATAAATATACACAGTACACAGTATACACACACACACACACACACACACACACACATATATATATATATATATATATATATATATATATACACATTTATGCATTTAGTAGACGCTTTTATCCAAAGCGACTTACAGTACATTCAGGTTATACATTTTTTTGTATCACTATATATATATATATATATATATATATATATATATATATAAACAAAAACGTTTATTTTGGATGCAATTAATCCTGATTAATCGTTTGAAAGCACTAATATTAATACTTTCTATATTAAAATAATACTGACAGCAAAATAAATACAAATAATTTTACTGAAATGATTAATCATTTTGTAAAACTGAAAAAAAACATCACATTCATAATATTCAAATAGTCATATGTTCATCATATTCAGTCTGTATCTGTGTTAAATGAAACATACTTCAGTAAAACAGCACAAATAAATAGCTGGCAAGGTTATATTTAATAGTGTTTACTTCTACAACACATACATATCACATGGAGAAATTGTGGAAGTGAAATATTCCTCTTATTGTTCCGAAGAGATATGATCGTAATATTGTGGCACCCTGTCTGAGCTAAAATAATAATAATAATAAATGCAGCAATAGATATTTGTAAAATAACAAATGCAACAAATATTCTCTTTGAAGAGTTAAAAATGAAGCACTCTGTATGCAGAAGGCGGAAAAAGGTTGAGTGGTAGCATTTTAATCAATTCAATCACTGCAAAGTGGCAAGTAATTATGTTAATAGCAAGGGATCATGTTATTCACAACAATATCACCTAATTATTGGCACATTCCCAGAGAAGGTTAGATTGACCCAGTTAGACCTACTGAACATTTATAGGCATTATTTAATTACGCTTATAGTTGTCTTGTACGTGCTCTTTGTGATCTTTTGCACAGTTGCTAGACTGTATAGAGTTTATGAAGTCTTGGCAACTCCAGTGACCACCTAGCAACATCCTAGCAATGACTCTGAATACCCTAGCAACAGCATAATAAAATACCCCAGCCACATCTCAGCAGAGACATTTAGTTAGCCCTTATAATCAGCCGTTATAAAATTACTCACAAATGTAAGATTTCAATGCTGAAAATTGTGTTTTTCAAACAAAGGATACTGAATGCTTCATTATACAACCTGGCACATGCTCTGTTATTTTACATTAGGCTTCACATGAAACAGATGAGACTACATGGGACAGTGGTGGATGAAAGGGACAGATTGTGCTCTGAGGTGTTCCTCAAGGATCCGTCCTTGGACCCTTTATTATTTCAGCTTGTACTTTTTGCATTATCATTTTTCCAGAGCGTGCAAATGACAAAGTCACAAGAACACCTTCCATTAAGACTTTTTCTGAAGAATAGAAAGCAGGACAGCTATAAATAAAGGGTTTTATGCTGTGATTCTTGTTCTTCGGTCTATCGTCACCTTGACATTCATTCAGTTCACTCTCAATTCCTCATGAATTGAGCCTCCTGTAACATATAGAGTTGCATTTATATAATGAGATTTAATGAAAAATCAATAAATTTAAGTTAAATAAAGAACATTTGTGGCATAAAAATCCACTTGTTTTTATTAATGAAAGCAAAAACCGAGGTTATGATGACACTCTTACAGTGGAGGAAAATGTAGGCTATTTTTGGAGGAAAAATATGAAGATGTAATTTAATAAAAGCACATTAATAAATTATTTTCTGCTACAAGTTCTTGTCATTTTTGTGGTTAATTTAGGGTTGTCATGGCAACAAAATTATAAAACTGCCGTTTTATTGTAAGTGCCCAGATTTGTGCTTTTCTTAAAGAAAACAAGAGACCAGTCAAAATGAAATGCTGCAAGAAGTGTTAATTTGTACTGAACAAGGAACATTTATTTCAATGTGACACAGATATGAGACCCATCATAATTGGGTGCTAAAACAACATAGACAGCACATGCAAATAAATTACACTTAATTAATTAACAGCGTTGGAGTGAACGCGGGTGATGCATTCCTTACTTTAACACCATCCTCTAGCTTCAATAATAAAATCAAAAGAGAGACAATTATACATCTATGCAGACACTTGCAGAGACAGGGGCTATATTTAAGGATGAGGGATTTGATCGAAGGGGAAGATGGATTAAAAAAAGACAGAGAGCCAGAATATGTCTGAGTGAGCGATGGGGCGGACAGAGGGCAAAAAACAAGACTTTCAGACCTATGAGAAAGTGAGAGGATGGGGAGAGTATGATCATCTATTTCAGTGGTCGGCAAGTAAGTTTGGCATCGGGCCAAAAATACATTTCGCCACTAGATGGTGAGCCACAACATAGTGTCATAGTCAAATGATAACTTGAAAAATGCAACTAGAATTGCCTGTGACAGACTGCTACAGTGTCTTTTGTAACTAACTGGTAGTGAGCTTCGGGTTCAACATTTCCCGCTCTACTCCGCGCTCACTGATATCAGAAACACTAAAACATGAAATACCTACTGTTCGTATATTAAACAAATTAAATAAATAAAATAACAGGAGAGTTTCAACGTGGCTTATTGGAACACTATTGTTCAGACTTTTTTCCAACCACATGACAAGCTATGTTTGTCAGCATTAAATAGTAATAACTGCTTTTTTGTGGTACAAATTTTGTTTGTGATGAAAATAACAGTACATTAATTCGTCAGTTATTTTACCTGCGGATCGATGCATTTCTTTGGAAATCTGATACAGATGGAGTAGCACTGTAAGATTATTAGTTTGAAGGCATTATTGAGAGAGCGATTGCGTGTGAATAAGTGTTGTAGTAGCTACTTGTTTAAATCATGCTTTCGGCTGAAAATATCCAGTAGCCTATCTATAAGGAACAAACTAATTCCTTGAGGACTATAACTTTTGTCCATTGCCGTCATCATCATAGCCTTCACATTCTTTCTGATTTGGGTGATCCTTCTCTATCAAGCTAGCTAAATATATTAAACATGTGAATTCTTGCTATATATGCAGTTATATTACGGGCTGTTGGCATGAATTGTTCTCGTGATGGAGCGAGTGAAAACCACTCACTGCTCAGACTTGCTCCTCATAATTATCACGGGAAACATATATAAAATAATAATAATAATAACTATTATATCTTTAATTATTCAACCACTTGAAAACATTAAGCATTTGCAGTAGGCAAATGTTTATAAATTGCTGCATTTATAAATATTCATAAAGAGACAAAGAAAAAATACAATTATTTTTGTCTTTCATGTCATTTCTAAACTTTATTCCCTTTTTTACTGTTTTTTTTGGCACACTTTATATTCATTGCACTTTTCCCCATCAAATATTCTAGTAACCATCATAAATAGGGTAAACACTCAAAACTGACATTGCATTACAATGGAAATGGTATTTTAAAACCTTTTAGTCGGATCCTCCCCCAGTGGGTGGAGTCATGTTTCAATTTTGACCAAATTTATTGCAGTATTTTATAGTGAAATACACTTGACAAAACACATATTGTTGGAAAGGTCTGAGACTCAAGGTTGTTGCATTGTGACAGAAATTAAATACATACCTACATATAAATATTTATTGGCTATATTTCACTGGAACCTTCATTTTTGTGATATTAACTTTATATTTCGGAATATACGGCTTTTGTTTACTAGCTGTTTAAGAGTTCAAATAATTTTGTAAACTATATAGTTTGCTCAAAAAATTAACAGCTTGATTTTTATTACTAAGTATACTTAGATTTTAATAATCAGAAATAATACACTTTTAAAGAATATACTTAAGTGTTCAAGGTTTCTTTATTTGTCACATAATAAGTTATACAGGGTATAATCAGAAGTGAAATGTAGAAGTGAAGATGTAGTGTGAACTGAATGTAATATTTTTGGAGACTAAATTGCATGTTAAATGCAATTAAATGAAGAATATTAAATCTTCTTTTTAGCAATTATTAAAGCTTGAAATTATATTACATTAAATGCTATTAAACGAAAATGTATTAAAACTTGAAATTATATTACATTAAATGCAATTAGCTGATCTTTGAAGTTATTTTTTGATCCACTTGCCTTCATATGTAATTTCATGATTACTTAAGTTGTCTTGTTTTTTAAATACACTGCACATAAAAAAATTAAGCAAAATTGGAATCATTAGGGACGACCGGTTCACCAAACATTGACTAATAAGCCACTACAATCTGCATTGAAGCGCATAAAACTCACTTAACTGCAATTTGAGGAATTCATCCTTGTCTCCTCAGGAGATATTCTGTAAATACAGGAGCACTGTGTTTGATGAGGAACCTCTGTTCTGCTTGTGAAACACATCAGCAGTACAGCAGCTCAGACTCGATCCCGTCACGACTGGAGAGCGTCTCAATCGTACTCAACAGCAGGGGGTCGCTGTACGTCTCATCGCCTGACATTACACAGCAGCCCCGGCTCTCCAGATCTCACAAACAAGTATTGAGACGTGATGGCTTTAAAGTCTATCCGTATGAGTCCATCCATCACTGTAATTAGACATCAATCTGGCTAATTTTTCAGAATCATTAACCTTGGCAATCTCCTTCTCAGCGCAGCACCATCTGTTAATTCCTTCAAAGTTGTGGTGGCACTCTTCTCGAGTGCTCTGGAGAAATGATGGCGCTCCTAAGGGAGGATTTTGGAGGGGATAAAAGAACCGAGCAGCTACACATCCTTGGACAAGTTAATGAACTATCACTATCTAGAACATAGAAATGGATTAGCTGCTAACGCTAGCGCCCTCCCCACCACCCAACCATTAGTCACTTACTGATGCATTAGGGACGCGTCAGTAAGCTAACATCATCAGCCGAGTAAGCCGTCAAAGGTAACACTTCGCACGTCCCCTCGAGTTAAATCAAACTCTCACAACAACTTGTTTAATTCTGTAGAGCCTGAACGACTTTGGATAATGTGCTCTTGTCGAGTGCGCTTCATTCCTCGAAGTTTATATTCATTCCACCACTAAACACTGCGTTTAATGCGCAGGTGGACTTGTGCTTCCTCGTCTACTTATGCATACATCAAAGCACAAGGAGTCCATGAAGACGTTTAAGACAGCGTTCACATACTGAAGAACAGATGTGCATCATATACTTGTATGAACGTGCAAACAAATTTCATAAATCAGTAATGTTGGTGCAGTTATTTGAGATACAAATATCAGTTTTTAAATTTATGTTTTTATTTAAAATGTTATGTTTTTATTTTAAATTTTATATTTTATGTTTTTATTTTTCATTTTAAATTTATGTTTTTATTTTACATTTTAAATTGTATATTTTATGTTTTTATTTTACATTTTATGTTTTTATTTTAATATTTAAATTTTATATTTTATGTTTTTATTTTAAATTTGAAATGTTATGTTTTTATTTAAAATGTAAAATGTTATGTTTTTATTTTAAATTTTAAATTGTATATATTATGTTTTTATTTTACATTTTATGTTTTTATTTTAAATTTTAAATTGTATGTTTTTAATTTAAATTAAAAATAATTGTATTATTTTATATTTTACATATTATTTTATATTATATATTTTATTTTTCGTAATTTGTATTTTTACATGTTTAGTATATATGCATACATTACACACACAAACACAATTGTATCATTTTTTATCATTTTTATCAATTTATAATTTTATATTTTATTTCAGTTTATTTTAGTATGAAAACTTAATATCTGAAATTAAAAAAGTTTTAATATTTTGTTTTATTTTAGTTAATGTTTATTTCAAGTATTGTTTATTATTATTATTTTAATAAATGTTTCAATTTTAGTTTCAGTTGTCGGTAAGTATAATAACCCCACAGAAAAAGCGGTGTCTGTCCTTGACAGAATATGTTTTCAGAGTTCTGAGATTCAGAAGAGCTGATAGGACATCTGATAGATAACGTTTTTCATATGCGTCCGTGTGCGTGTTCTGGAAGTAAATCTAGTCTTTGGGGCTGTTGTTTACTCAACACGCTGCTATCACAACACCGAGGACAAATGAATGGTTCCCTCTGGATGTGAAAACACAAAGATATTCTTTAACATCTGATGAATAAAGCTAGCAGGCCTGTGCCTGTCATATAAACGCATCAGAGTGAAGGCAATCAAATGAATCAATACTTCATCCATTCATATTATATTGGCTAAATGTTTATAAACGGCTGCAATTATGAAATCAAATAATTTGAAATTATGCATATTCTTAAAGAGACAGTTACTCACCCTCATGTCATTCCAAAATATATGAACTTTTCTTGCAAACTTTTATTATGAAGCGTACTTTTATTAAAATGTATACAAGTGTATGTTTTCATGTTGCCATTTTCTATACAGTGAAGGGAATGGTGACCAAAGGGTGTTAATAAAATAATAAACCACACCATAAAAGCATAATTAAAGTGATGGTTTCTTTACACAATGCTATTATTTGGTGGTTATTGCACCATTCACTTTCATTTTATGGAAAAGAGCATCGTGAATATTCTGCCAAACTTCTCTTTTTGTGTTCACCAGCAGAAGAAAGCCAGAAGTTGAGTAAATTACATCATTTACACATTTAAATATTTTAAGGGCCGATGGGTGTTGCAAACAAGACTTTTGTTTGACGTATTACATCAAGTACACACGAGAAACAGCACAGCTCCGATTCTTTATCCCCATCCCTCCCTTTAGAGCCGGACAGGTGAGCTGTATTTATGCAAAGTATGGCATTGTTTACCTGAACATTTACATACGCTCCACCATGGGAGCTGCTCTCTCCTCAGTCCTGCGTGTCAAGACTCTGGTGGATCTGATAAATGAACGGGAAACCGTACCATTACTCACCTGATTCAGTCCCACAGCTCTGCTGCCATTAATCCAGCTTCTACAGTCCCGGAGACTCCGAGGCCTTATATATACTTATGCAAAACAACAAGCCCCGTGGCACAGAAAAAACCAGCTGAGCCTTCAGAAAGAAGAGAAGAAGTTAGTCATATCGGATTCAAAAGCCACAAGAAGCAGCCAGGCGAAGAAAATAGGGTCAGCTATGGCTTTTTGCACACACTTACAAGTGAGATTTTCTATTCTTGTGAAAAAAAGGTGTAGAAGAGCCTGCGAGGGACAAATCATGCTCTGTTATTGTACACTTAGATGCTTGAATGGACTGACAGTTTGATGATATGAATGTGCAATTGAAGTAATAAAGGTCTCCATTCAGTGCCATTGTCTTGTTCTATTGCATTCACACAATGATAGCAGAGTTCAATAACCGTTATTTAGCAGACAGTTATGAGCGAGAAAGTTACACGCACAAGGCTAGCCCTGCATAATGCATAATTGCTAATGGGTGCCGGTGGAAAACATTCCAGATCGCTCGGATCGCTCGGGTCAAGAAAGACAGGAGACCTAATCAGGGCAATGCATGCTTTTATCTATCCATCTCTCTCTCTCTCTCTCTCTCTCTCTCTCTCTCTCTCTCTCTCTCTCTCTCTATCTATCTATCTATCTATCACAGTTTCTATCTGACAACACTAGCAATGTGATAATGCATTGTAGCAACCACCCAGATTATACTAAATTCATATTTTAATGTCAATATATTGAGGTCTTATGAAGCAAAACGATCAGTCTGTGCAAGAAACTGAACATTATTTACAACATTATTACCTGTAATCCAGAGCCTCAGGCAAACGTGGAAATCTGATTATTTTCTATGATTTGGCTTTTGTTTCAATAAATTGATTCTACTCACGTCCATTTACGTAATCATGCTATGATGTGACATATACAGTCATATTAATCATATTAATGATGTGAAACATTGATATTTTACATGTATATAAAGTAAATACACGAGTCTTCGTTAGCTCAGCTTTTTACATAAACATTGAGGAATCATAGAAATGCTCCTTTCGCCCCTTCGAGTGCTTGGTTCAAGTTGCAGTGACTGTCAGGCGTCTGAAAGTGATTTTGATTGAGTAAGTTGTAGATGCTCGAGCACTCGAGCTCAAAACATTGTCAGGTGCCAGGATATTGATTTTGTGTTGCCTTCATATGCTTTTAGACTCTCAAAATAGCCAGTGGCGGTAGCCGTTGACTTGCATTTTGTGAATCACCAAGGAGCACGTTTTCAGCTAAACATCGTCTTTACTGTTCTGCTGAAAAAAAAGTTGGATCTTGGATGGCCTGAGGGTGAGTAAATTAGAAACACGTTTTCATCTTTTGATGAACGATCTCTTTAAAACTACTTCAAACTTTCTTGTGAATTTGTCAGGCTTTCTGAAGCCAACATCAGAGTTTATAATGATAATGTATTAGGGGCCAAGCACCGAAGGTAGGCATCTCTTGCAGCCTATACGTTAGATTTCTTCTTCTTCTTCTTGCGTTTCTTCCGCTCTTGAGTCTATGGCAGCCCATAGAACCACTTACAGGAAAGATATTAAATTTGACACACTGATAGAAGACAGTCCCAACATGAACCATAGCAAATTTGGAGTCTCTGACTTAAACTCTCTAGCGCCACCACTTGTACAAATTTTCACTCATGTTTATGCTAATAACTTTTGAACCGTAAGGTTGAAACTGTAAGGATTTCATGACACATGCCAAGTCGAATGAACTCCAAACAAATCAAAAATCATAAGGTTTTGTTTTTTCGCTGTTTTTAATAGTTCGTAAAACCTACTTTTTCGAACTCGTCCTAGACCAGGCATCCTCAAATCTGGCCCACTCCTGCAGAGTTTAGCTCTAACCCTAATTAAACACACCTGAGCGTGCTAATCAGAGTCTTCAGGATCATTAGACAATCACAGGTAGGTGGGCTTGATCAGGGTTGGGGCTAAACTCTGCAGCAGATTGGCCCTCCAGGGAAGGTTAGGTTTGTCTAATTTCGCCCAAATTGGCTCAGATCATCTTCAGACGATGCTGGCAAAAAGTTTTGGAATTCAAGATGATTCGTCCAACCATTTTCGAATAACGCGCGAACAAATTCAAGGGAAAGCACGCAAAATGGATATGAGGCTATATCTCCGCAACGGTTTGATGTATTGAGATCAAACTTGGTGTGTGGTATAACAAGCATGACCTAAGCATTTCCCCATGTCAGCCATTTTGGGCATTGGCCATTTTTGATTTAGCTGTTAAATACATTATTTTACGCATTGATGTATCATTACAAAACTCTGTATGCATCTTCGGTTCCATGCTCCGATGGTACTCAAAAAGTTTGGGTTAGCACCATCTTGTGGTCAAAAGTTATAATGAAATGTCTAAACATACTAATACATTTTGTTAACATTAGCTTATTGTAATGAGACTGGTGTTGGTAGATTCCTTGCATCATGCCAAGAACATTGATACCAACTATGCCACAATTTGCGATACTTTCTGTCCGCCATTTTGATTATACTCCTCCTAGACAGTCAGTCCAATTTTCATCCCATTTGACTCGGATCATCTTCAGACCATGCTGGCAATAAGATATAGATTTTGTGTCGATATACAAAACGTTTTTTGTTTATCACATCAACAAATGTCCTGGAAAGATGCCAAACTGCATCAGAGGCTGTATCTCTGCAAAGCTTTGACATACTGACACCAAACGTTGTGTGTGCCATTATCACCTCACACTGACCACAGCGCCACCTGCTCGTCAAACGTGATAAAACATTATATTATATTTCTAGTAGTTGCATATGACTAAAAGCATATTAAAATGGCTTCAGTTACTCATAGCTGCAGTTGGTCTGATGTTTGCTTATATGGTGCCTGGCCTCTTAATTGCTACTTGCAGCCATATTTTTATTTAGTTAACTTTGCTCTATAAATTATTTGGCATTTAAATCACCACTATAAGTATTCAAAGCACTTTGTTGTTTGTCCTCAAAGGAAGAGCATCCGATTTTCCTCAAACTCTTTGAAAAGGTCACATTGCACAAAAAAAAGCACTCTCTCAACTTAGGGAGAATTTGACTTCAGTGTTCGACTCCACCGAACTCCCCACAGAGATATAAGACTCCCAACCTGCGCTCCGCATCAGCGACTGAGAGCAGGATAAATCATTTAATGCTATTATTATGAATCCACCATGCATAACGTTTGGGGATCAAAGTGTAGATCAGTTCACGTCGCTTTCAGGAGCACCTGACAATCAATAAAGGCTTGTGTTTGCGGTTAATGGTTGGTTGATGCTTTACAAGCAATGCTGGAGCCTGCCTTTGTCTCTCTGAACTGAGCATTGTGACAGAAAAGCTGAGTCAGGAAGAGGATTGTAAAAGAAATCCGATGGAACATTCTGGAATGTCAGGTTTAATCCATTTCACTTCCAGAGAAACAATCACGAGATGCAAAGTTAAATGGATTGTTTGGGAAAGGCTGTTTCTATAGTTAATATGGATGCTGTAACAAATACATGCAAGTTTTGAAGGTGCTATTAAAAATGTTATGTATTATTATAATCATTATTATTATTATAATACATAAGTAAAATAAAAAATACAAATATTTATAAAATGTATTAAAAATATAATAAAAAGTACATATAAAAATACATTTAGATAAAGCGTTCATTCATTTATTAATTAAAAAAAATCTAAAATTGAAAATATCTAAAATATTAGTAAATATAAATAAATAAAAATAAATAAATACATCGGAAATTGTTAAACTGATTAACTTTCATTTTGGTTTCAATTTTCATTTAGTTTTTTTGAAGGTGCTATTGAAATTTGTATGTATTATTATAATCATTATTATTAGTATTATTATTACAGTATTATTATAATACATAAGTAACACAAAAAATACAAATATTTATAAAAAATATAACAAAAAATTAATAGAAAAAATACATTTAGAGAAAGCCTTCATTCATTTATTAATTAAAAAAAAATCTAAAATTGAAGATACATAAATCAGAAATTGTTAAACTGATTAACTTTCATTGTGGTTTTAATAATAATAATAGTTGTTCACCATCAGACATGATCTCTAAAATATGTCTATAGTTTAAAAGTAATGCAATTTTTTTTGCAAAATGAGTGTTTTGCTAATATCAGGCTCTACTGGGATCACCAAACATCAAACAAGCATATTATATTTACATATAGAATCATACTGGGTGCTTATATTATCAACAGTTTATGTTCATTCGACTGATTCTGTCGTGCTCCGTATAGCCGTCTCACTAGGTTTTGGAACAAAGCCATTGACTTGGCCGTGTCAAATACCTAACCGTGATGATGATGTGCTCCAGCACCTTTACTTTTACAATGTGTTTTTGGGAATGAGCCACCTCGGGGTTAAGGAAAAAAATGAAGCCATATTAGAGTCATTTTTTGAAATAACAAATTTGGTAGCTGCAGCGCTAGTACCGCATTGCAGAGAGGAATAGAGGGAGAGGAAGAAAGAAAGAGAAGAAGAGAGAGCGAGTCAGATCTACAGGGAGCTCGGCTGTAGTGGACATAATTATATTTGGCATGGCCCGTGGTTTGTGCTATTAATGTTCTGTGTGTGTGTGTTTGTGAGGTCGGCTTCCTCATTACGATCGCAGCACCCCTGACAGTTTCATTAAAGGTGTAGATTTCTGCTGTCAAGTGGAATAAAGTATTTATAAACAAAGCTGTGAAGCTGCTTGTCTGTGTGCATATACACACTCTTCCATTAGTCGGCTCTATCTGATCTGCTGATTGGAGGTGCGAGAGTCCCTTCTAATTTCAGGAACATATCTGTCTTTGTAATAGTTAAGTGTGATATCGATCCAGCTTCGCACATTGTCCCTGACACCTGGCATGAACTAAATGAGCTCTTTTCAGAGACTGGATTTGTCCTTTGCAGGGAAACCCTGTCTTTCACTCACGCTGACAGCCCATTTTAAGACACTTCCAGTCTTCTCTAAGTGGACGTCTGTATGCAAAAAGGCACAAATCATCGCCAAAGGTTTCTGACAGTCTCCAGGAGCACACTTTTATAGACTAAAAAATGGCTCAAAGAAAGATTCAGAGCAGAACTTTTCACAGATCTTCACGCAATTATTGAGAACAGAAAAAAACCCAGCTTTGTGCTGCTGGCTGATTTTATTTAAAGAAAAGCTCAAATTCTGTTCATTGATATGCTTTGAATGAATCTCAAATGCTCATCGAGCATCACTGTGGTCATGCAGAGTCATGGGAGCTCGGTGAAAATCTGTTCATAAGTGTTTTCTCATCCACTACAGCAACAATAATAATTTTTTTTTATAAAAAAATCAATAATTAAAATGAAATAAAATGAAATAAAATGAAATAAAATAAAATTTAAAAGAAATAAAAAAAGAAATAAAATACAATAAAACCGATTAAGTATTTTTCTCTCTTTTTAAAGTTAGAATAAATAAATAAATCCAAAATGATCAAGAATTACCACTCTTAACTCATAGAGTAAAAATAACAGGATGTTTTTCTTCTCCTGCAGAATAAATCAATACAATTCGTAAATATTTTGTCTTGTTTTTTTTGTAAAAAATAAATAAATAAATCATAAATCAGCAATAATTACCACTCCCATAAAATCACCAGGATCCGTCTCCTTCACTGCAGCAAAAACTTAAAATAAAACAATCCTTAAATATGTTTGTGTTGTTCAAGAATCAGCCAATCAATACATACACACTTAGCAAGATTACCATTCTTAAGCCATGAAGTCAAATTAAAACTAGATTTGATCAATCTGGGAATTGACTAGATGGTGGAAGTAAGCAGTACATGCTATTACTGAATGAGACTGATAGTTAATAAATGCCTAACGAGCTGTTTTTCCATATGTTGACATTAATCAACAGCTCAAGTGACGTCAGTGAAAAAACAAGGTTGTTAAATATAGATTAAAGATGCGTTTTCTTAGGAATAACATGCGCTGTATCATTCACAATAAGACCGGGAACATGTATTAAAGAAGTAAATATTTCACGTTGACTCTACAACACAATACATATTTGAAAAGCTAAATTGTTTAAGATAATAATAAACCTGAGGCATTGTTTGAAAACACAAATTCATCTCTGAATTGATCTGGATGTTTTTACTGCTTTATAGGGACAATTGAATCGCCAATCTAAAAACATAGAAAAATTGATCTTTCTTTATTAAACCGCTTATGCCATATTGTCTCACCCTGAAGGAGAAATATGGATTTGTAATATCCAATATGATCAATCCAGAGTGTGTTTGGGCGTAGAAATCATATGGCAGATATTTGACATACAGTCCTCCTAAATCACTGTAATAAAGGTGGCGCAGGTTATGACACACAAGGGCTGTGCAATAATAGTTCATTGATCATTCGTTCACTCATCCACTCATCCACTCGTTCATTTATCTTGTGTATTGGCTTGATTTAAAAGCAAACAGACTGCACTATATCAATGTATGAAAATATCAAAGCCATCTATTGCATTGAGCACATAGCTGTTCAGCTTTCAGTATTATTATTATTTATATTTTAATAACATTGACATCATCTGAAGTGTCGATTAGTGCTGAAACACCATTCGATCTGCAAAAAACTAAGAAATGCTGTAATTTATTCATCTTATTTTTTAATAATGTCATTGGAGAAACATAACTGAGCAGCTGAAACCAATTTTTAATTGTATTTGATGTGATTTTCCTTCCTAAGATGATCTTCATCTGCTCCCTCTGAGATGTGTGTTCATCAACAAACACATTATTGAGAGAAGAAAATATAGAAGCAGAATGCTTTTAAAGCTGCGTATTGAAATCCACAACAATGCATTACATTTTACTGTAGTAACACAACTGTTAAATGTATAAAGTAATGAAGAGTTGTAAACCAGAACTCAATGACTGATGAAGCAAGTCATCAGTTTTCTCCACTTCTTCTGATATTAGAAAGATAAACCCTGGCCTTCTTTGGCCTCAGATGATGTCTTAAATGATTAAGAGCCCGATGAAAGAGAAACTAGTATCTGTTAAGGAGCAGCAAACACACAGTCTCAACGCAAGTCAATGTTTAAACTAGGACTTAACAAGGCCTTAATTATCTCAACTTCGTTTGGCTGCACATCACACTTTGAAGTAAAAATGTGTTCTAAAAAAACATTACGTGATTAAACTCTCATATGTACTGCTGTGCATGAAACAGTGTTAATTATTAATCAATCGCAGTCAATCATTTGCATGTCGACGGCTGTGTATATGAGCATAAACAGCATTCGTTTTGCAGTTGTTCCATCACAAGTGTCTTTTTCATCAAGTCTAGGTGTCACAACTTTTTGTCACACTATAATTTCTCTCGAGTTATGTTGATAGCTTTAACTTATTTTTGACAGCTCCATATGTATATGAGACAGCCATTGTTTGACAGTGACATTATAAAGCCGAATGTTTTCCAAAAATAGTAGGAAAATAGTGAGATTATCAGGTCAAACAGCAGTTTGTTACATTGTTGTTATATGACTTCAAATTGCATGCTCAACAGTGGCATCTATAAAATACCTGAATTATGTTGAATTTGTTGCAGTTGTACTATATAAATATATATATATATTTAAGAAATTCATATTTTTATTCGTGAGAAATGCATTAAAATTATCAAAAGTAACAGTAAAGACTTTAAAATTGTTACAAAAAAATCTATTTTAACTTTTGAACTTTCTATCCATCTGTAAATCCAGCAAGTTAAGATATATGATGATGTCCACAATATTGTGCAGCACAACTGTTTTCAACATTGATAATAATCAGGAGTGTTTCTGTTTGAAGACTGGAGTAATGATGCTATAAATGTACTGCTGTGCACGAAACCGTTTTAATTATTAATCAATTGCAGTCAATCATTTGCATGTGGACGGCTGTGTATATTAGTTTTGCAGTTGTCACATCTTTTTGTCACACTATAATTTCTCTTGAGTTATGTTGATAGCTAAAGCTTTAAATAATTTTTGACAGCAATTGTTTGACAGTGAAATTCACCAGTGACTTTATAAAGCCAAATAGTAGGAAAATAGTGGGATTAACATGTCAAACAGTATGTTACACTGTTATCATATGACTTCAGATTGCATGCTTAACAGTGGCATCTATATACTACATGAATTATGTTGAATTTCTTGCAGTTGTACTTTAGTTGGATGTGATGAAGTGCAGTTTGCATCCAGTGGCGGTTCTACATTGAATTACTCTCCGGGCGAGACCTCCTCTGAGCACCGTGAGCGGTACGACTTGATCAACTTTAGTTTTGAAAAGCTCCTCTCTGCTTGAGCCACAGTGACTGGCAGAGTAAGTGCAATCCTGAGAGCAGTCCAAACGTTGGGCTAGATCTCCGATAGATCCTTATCATGCATAAAAGTGATAAGCTCAAGGAGGCTCATGGTTTTTGATGGCAGGTGACCTGCACAAGCTCCTGCTGTCCAAATCAGAGTGCCCTTCATAGTGCAGTGTGGTGCCTAGTGCATTGCATTGCTCTGCCAGCTTCTCATCTGCAAGACTTGGGACATTTATCAAAACCCCGAATATGTTTCCCATATTTTCAAATGTGGAAAACCTCTCCGTGATGGCTGACGTGGCTGCATCAACAACAACATTGAAGAATCCAACCTCCAACTTCCTAAGTGCATCACTGAATGGTTCATCATGTGATTCATATGAGAAGTGGATAAAAGCATCTGCTAAATGACTAAATGTAAGTGGTCATATAAGAAGTGGCTCATCCTGACCAGTGGCAGAGGATGCTCCAAAATATTTTAGAAGTGCCCCTGAAATTGCAATTGAAATTGACATCAAAAGACCGTAGGTTACAATATAACTCTTATGAATTGCAAATTTAAATAAACATGCCCTTACATGCTATGTATGTCATGACTCATTAGACGCTATATTAATCTATTCTAAGGGAGGGACAATTAGCTCCTTGGTTACTGCCTCAAATTATATGCTTTGTCACGTAACAGAGTTATAGCAAACGGCAAATGTTCGTCTTTGAAATGACCTACACATATGTCAATTCCATTGGCTAATCACAGGGCCCAACATTAACCCAAATGATGTAAATAAATAATAACTGTACTTGTAACAGTTTTGTTGCAAAGCACAATCTTATGGTGAAATTAGATCTCGTGTTTGTTGAGTTAAGATAGAATTATTGTAGTATAGCTTCATAGCAAGAAGGCTAACAAACGTGAGAGTTAACGTCATACCACCAATTAACATTAGCCCTTCATTGATGACATGGATACCGTAATCATACAGAGAGAATGTAGTTGCATACCTTTATCTTTTGCACTTTTCTCCTCTTCTTCTTGTCATTTTTTCCTAAATTGGGCACCTGACGGTTTTGACCTTTTTCTCTCCATCGCTGTGTTTATTTGGTACTCGACAATCAACAGATTTACCCTCCCGCTACACTGTCACTCACGACCAGAAGTCAAGACTAAACCACATAAACATTTGGGATTACCTATTTGTATTAGCCATTTCACACAATTCAGAAAAAACTGAAAACTTGCAAATTATAGGCCTGTTTTTTTTATATTATGAATGAAATGTGCGTTATTTGGAAGAAAGTCAAGGTGAGACTTTAGCCCACTAAGTGGATCCCCCCCCCCTCCTTGTCCGCTCCATTTGGGAGAGGTGTACTGCCCCCCCCCCCATTCCACTTCTCACACAGCTTCTGTGCACGGCACCTTCTCAGCAAGCAGGGGCGCCAATTTGCCAATTCCCCACACGGTTATATGATAGATAATAGAAAACCGCTTAGCGTTTGTGCCGCCCCCCACGTGTCATGAAACAATGCCACCCCCTGCGACTGCCCGGTTCGCCCATGCCAAAGACCACCCCTGTTTGCATCAGTTTAAGGTCTCCAGACTTGGGTATGAATGGATTTGGATATGTCTTTGTGGCTTTTCTTTGTTTCAGCCACTGCTGTTGCATCCAGAGATATGGAGGAATTTTTATGGCAGTCATTTCCTAAACCTTAGGATTGGGTTTGATGGTGAGGGTCAACCCGTAGTCCAATGAGAAGTCATCTCTTAGGTGGTCATGGGTGCAGAAGGTCTCCCATCTTGTCCTGATAGAGGTGTCTGGCAGTTGTCTTGGCATCTTATCTGATGGTTCTGAACATTTGTTTATGTTCCTCCAGCAAGATCCAATCACAGTGGGGCTCATCTCCCTCCACACCGGCAGTTAGAGAGGGACCCTGCCATAAACTGGTCCTTGGAATGCTATTTTGACTACAGGAATGTTTTTGTTTGAAGACTGGGGTAAAGATGCTATAAAGCAATCAATTGCATTTTAATAGAGATTATTATTGAAAGCAATAATTGTAATAATATTTCACAACATTATGGTTTTTACGGTGTTTTTACACGAATAAATGCAGCCTTGGTGAGCTTCAGAAACATACACAATTCTTACCAACCCTAAACTTCTGACTAACTCACATTTTTATTCTCATTAGTTCTTCTCTATCTGTGGTCTCACTCGCTCTTGAGAAAGTATTGAGTTTCAGTCTGTCTTCACAATGAACTCTTTATCTCAGAATGTCAAGGAGAATTTGATTCCCCAATTATATGAATGTTTCAACATTTGAAAATCAGACTTAATAATGAGTCAAAAAGATGTGAAAAACACAGACAATGGAAGTTCATGTGGGAGTCAAACATAGTCGATCATCTGAGAGTTCGATGCATAATGAACTTTTTATACATAGCAGACTGTATAAACTACATAGTGCATGAAAAACTGGTGTAAAAACATCAGCTCATCCATAGTAAAACACTTCAAGATGGTTCTTTGAGATTTATTGCGTTTTAAACTTTAGTTCATTTACTCACCCTCATGTTGTTCCAAAGCTGTTTGACTCCAAGTCCATCAGTTATCATCTGGAGAAGACAAAAGATGAAACAAATCCATCAAGAAATATGAGTCTATAATCCATAATAACTCTTGCTCCAGTGACAAAGTGCATCTGCTGTTATCTGTCACATCAAAATCACCACATATGTAATCTTGGAGCACAAACCCAGTCATTTTTGTGAAATAGAGATTTATACATCTGAATAAATAAGCTTTCCATTGATGTATGGTTTGGATAATATTTGTAAATCTGGAATCTGAGGGTGCAAAAAAATCTAAATATTGAGAAAATCATCTTTAAAGTTGTTCAAATGAAGTTCTTAGCAATGCATATTATTAATCAAAAATTAAGTTTTGATATATTAATGGTAGGAAATTTACAAAATATCTTCATGGAACATGATCTTAATATCCTAATGATTTTTGGCATAAAATACAAATCAATCATTTTGACCTATACAATGTATTTTTGGCTATTGCTACAAAAATACCAGAGTTACTTATCACTAGTTTTGTGCTCCAGGGTCACATATTTGTTTAGAGCTGTTCTGGACTGTTTTGTCTTGTAAACAGTGCTTGATCTATGCAGATTTCTCTCCTGAATCACACCTTTTCACTGGAAGAAGCGTTATTATGGATTACGGACTGGAGAGGTGTGGTTTACTTGTGATGTTTTTATCAGCTGTTTGGACTCTCATTCTGACGGCACCCATTCACTGCAGAGCATCCATTGATGAGACATTTCTCCAAATCTGATGAAGAAACAAACTCATCTACATTTTGGATGGCCTGAGGGTGAGCACGTTTTCAGCAGATTTTCATTTTTAGGTGAAATATTCCTTGAATCAAAACAGTCTGGTTACCAACGTTCTTCTATTGTGTTCTACAGCAGAAGGAAAGTCACACGCGAGTGTCAATAAATGATGACAGAATTTGAGTTAACTCCTTCTAAATCCAACAGTAAACCCTGTTAATCAGGTCTGTGAGTGCAGGCTTCGACAGATGATTCATACAGGTTTTCCGGCTCTCATCCACCTCTCTGTCTCACTGCAATTGTGTGACTGTCTCATGTATCAAAGTGTAGCGGGGATTGATTCTATTCCGGGGTAATTGGTGGCCTCTAGTCTGGACCCTTGCTTCTAATCTCCCAGACTCAAGATGAGAACAGGGATCACAAAGATCGCGAGCCTACCTTGGTGTTGAGAAATGAGATGCCTGGGCACTGTCAGTATGAATGTATTTGTGCTCTGCCAGATACTGCACTTGTGTGTGAGCATGTAGGTGTGGAGCTGTCAGTGAGTTTATCAATGCTGCAAGAAAATGACCATTTTGTGCAGTAAATGCGAGTCTTTCTCTGGCGTATTACCCTTTAAATATTTCAGTATGTCTCCTCTGCGTATAGTCCCCCTGGTGACAGAATCTATTTAGACTGAGAAACAAAGAATGGCTTGCTGGGACCGTTGACATTGGAAGTGGCTCAAAACGGCTGCTTGGAATACAGAGCGAGAGATGCTGCTAACTTCTCTGAGCACTCGAAACCAGTCCAGAACTGCCCTGAATAATCTCGCCTCGCGAGGGAAAAGTCCTGCCTTTTTTATATTCAGCCAGCCATCTGCACCATATGTTGATCTCTGGGTAGGATGAGGATGTGTTTTTGCAGCCTTCAGGAGCCTGGGAACGAGAATGAAAATGGAAGGATACCAACAGAGAGATCTGACAAACAGAATGAGACGGGAATAGAGAGCAAGAACACGGGGAACACTAATGAATAAAAGTGAAGAGTGGGGAAAAGCAGACACAACTTACTTTAGAGATGAGCGTTTGGAGTAACGTACTGAACTAATTTAAATACATTTTTTACTAGCTTAGTTGGTTTCAAAATAGCGTTTGAATTTACACGATTCTGAAATTTGAATTAATTTTCTTTAATTCAGTATCACACACGCAAGAGTGCTGTTGCTCCAAATATCAGCAACGCTGTAATCACAGCCGTACAGAGTTTCAGATGACTGCAAATGGGATATTGCTTTTACACAACAGATCAATACAAAATAAGTTAATATTGAGCTACCAGAATTAATCTTTTGGATTGAACTCACTCACAGTTACTCATCCCGAAAAATGCATGCATTTGAACTAATCAGCTGAGGGAGTCAATGATTCAGTGATTCACTCATGAAGATATTCAAAAGTTGACACAATAATGTAGCCAGCAGAACGATGGATAGACAGAAACACAGACAGACAGACACATAGATAGAGAGAGATAGATACACTGTATTGCCAAAAGTATTGGCACCCCTTCTAATGAAAGGTTTGACTACTTTAGTAATTTCCATGAGTGTAAATCTTAATGTTTAAGCATATAATGATATTCTAGGGAATCTGATTTTATATCAACAGTTTGGACAGAACTCTTTTCTATTCTAACATGACAGTGTCTCTGTGTATAAGACAAGAATCAAAGAGAAATGATGATTCAGTCAGTGTGGAAGAACTTGACTGGTCTGATCCCAGCTGAACACCTCTGGTGTGACTTTAAATGAGACACAAACTCATCACCAAACACCAATGACTTGTACATTCATTATATGGACAAAAGTACTGGCACCCCTTCTTTAGAAGAGAAAAAGGCACTTCCAAACTGTGCCAACAAAGATGGAAACATAATTCATGTACTTAAAACTTGTATTTCCACCTCTGTTGCATCAGTTTTGAAGTGTATAAAAGGACTGTATCCATATGTATAAGTCATTGGTGTTTGGTGATGAGTTTGTGGCTCATTTAAAGTCACACCAGAGGTGTTCAGCTGCTTTCTGCAGACCAGTCAAGTTCTTCCACACTGACTGAATCATCATTTCTCTTTGATTGAGAGTGTTTGTCGTCCCGGCCTCTGCTTCTCTTGATGGGATGTAGATTTGGTTTGCTGCATCTAAACAGACCGAGCTAGAAGAAATACGAGTGGAGAGGCATGACTGACCTTCATTTGCCAGTAATGAGACTGTTTATCATGATGCAACCATTTTTCACAGAGAGGTACAACAGTCAAGTCAAGTCAAGTCACCTTTATTTATATAGCGCCTTTAACAATACAAATTGTAACAAAGCACTGCACAATATCAAAATAGGCAAATTTGTCAATAATGTAAAATGACAGGATTTAACACTCAATTATCTGCTGAATGCATTTCATTATTGAATTTAGTAATGGCATTGTCCAGCTTAGTTCAGTTTAAATAATATCTGTGCAATCAAGTCGATGATTGTGCTGGAAATGAAGTGTCCCCAACTGAGCAAGCCAGAGGCGACAGCGGCAAGGAACGAAAACTCCATCGGTGACAGAATGGAGAAAAAACCTTGGGAGAAACCAGGCTCAGTCGGGGGGCCAGTTCCCCTCCGGCCAGACAAATCAGTAGTTTGTTCCAACTGCAGCAAAGTCAGAGTGTAAGTGGTCCACTGGTTCCAGGGGTCTTTCCCCGATGGATGTCTAGGTGACGAGGTCCTCACTGGAGATCTGTCTCTGGGGCTCAGCAGCATATGGGTGTGTGTGTGTGTGTGTGGGGGGGTATTCTCAGCCTCACACTGTGTCTTAAAAATAGAAGAGCATAATCTGTTTTTGTTTATTGTCTGGGAAAGCATTAAACTCTCAGGACACATATTTATGAGAGCTCCAAAATGGGTTTTAATTAACACTAAATGTGATTGGTTTCAGGCCTGCTTTTCCTTCTTTGCCTGGAGATGCAATTTTATCATATCCAGAAGGGTGAGAGTTACTCGGGCTGTGCATCAATAGATATTCATTTGAGTTTGGAAAGTTAGTTTTTAGCCCATCCTGAGCAACTTGTCCTTTATCATGGCATTCGTACCCTCAAGAAATACCTGGGCACTGCCATCTGTCTTGTTTACTTGTAATGTGACAGTGACTGAATGCAACAGCAGGCAGGTCTGTGCTGAAGCCCACAGGCCTGTGAGAATAGCTAATAAGGGACTGCATTTAACTCCCACTGTGTTGCTGCAATGGAGTATATTTCATACCCGAGTTCGGGTAAACCAGCAGGTCAGCGGCTTGATATCTTCCAACGGACATAATGAGCATGGTGGAAATCAGAAGAAAATGACTGTCGAGCAGGGCCGGAGTGGGATCCATTTTCAGCCCGGGAGTGTAATGCTCAAGACCAGCCCACCACCTATCCCTATCCAACCCCCCCCCTGGATAAATGAAGTGACAGATCTGTTCTTACTATCCTCTTATATTTATTTTTGACACGTTTCAATAAAAAATACGAATAATGTAAATATGGCCATAAATATCAATAACAAATCACATACTGAGTTTTCTGTAACAGAGTCCAACTGTTACACTATGAAAAAATGGTTTGCATTCAAACAAAAATAGTGCAGTAAGAAATATAACGTTATTTTTGCACTATTGTTTTTTATATCCATGTCAGTGTAATTTCAATGTTTCTTACATTTAATTGAAACAGACAATCAATAGAAAAAAACCTAAACTGAATAAACAAAATTCCTTTAATGAAAGTAACTTTGGATAAAAGCGTTTGCCAAATTCATAACTGTAAATGTTGCTAGTCACTGTACTTGAGTCGCTGGTTCACGTGTGCTCGTTTGTCTTCTTTAAAATAATATTTGTTCGTTTTTGCACATTTGGCTGCGTCATCCTCCAATGCCTTTCTTTTTTTAAACCTGGATTTTTCAGCTCCTCCAAGCATCTTTTTTTTTACTATCCATTTTATTCTTCCCGCAATTAGCGCACTCTCGCTAACTCACACCACAGCATTAATGGTTTCGGTTTGTCTCAATGGCACTGACCTGGGACACGCTTGTGTAGCGCAAGAGAGAGAACGCGCACACGCTCTGACAACAGAAAACATCACATTTTAATGTTAAATTCAAATCTAGTGTTATTAGCGTAGTTATCAGTCACACAGTAATTTAAACACATATACGTTATTCTGTGTATGCAAAAAAACAAAAGAATCAGGCGAGTCTGCCGGCCCAATTTATGAGCAGGCCATCCCGGCTCGATGCTGTCGAGTATCACAGAGTAAAGTGCATTTAGTCCATTCGTCAAATTGAGAATAAAGTTAGAGCAACACACCTGCTTTGTGCTCATAACAGGTCCCGCTGCAGACACTGAATGAAGCTCCATGTGCGCTCTAATCCCACACAATTCCCTCGTCAGATCAACTTATGATGTGCTCACTCGCCGTGAGGTGTGCTAAGTGCTCCTTAAAACCTGGAGCTTCTCACTTGGCAAAAAATACAATAAAAATAAATAAATAACTCCAATAAAATAAATGTGCCAGGAGGATGCAAGGCAATATTCTCATTCACCAACTAGCTTTCTTTTCCTTAAAGTTTGACAATTTTTTGTATAAATACATATTTTAACACTTTACATTAAGTTCCATTTAGTTTGTATTAGTTTATAATTTTAGACCATTTATGCAATGGTAATTTCTACATTTCAAGTTGTACACGTACAGTAGTCAATGTGTGATGGCAAAGCTGAATTTTAAGTATCAATTATTTGGAAACAATATTTCCAGTAAAAAAAAATCCTATTATTATCAATGTTGCTGCTTAATATTTTTGTGCAAACATTATACTTTTTTCTCCAGGATTCTTTGATTAAATATTAAAAGAACAACATTCATTTGATATAGTTTGTGTGTGTGTGTCGATAATGTTACATTTGATCAATTAAATGCCTCCATGTTTATTTGAACTAAAACTGAAACTAATTAAAACCATTGAAATATGTTTTTACTTGAAATCAAATAAACTTGAACTGAAGTATTTTAACTAGTTGCTTATGAAAAATGTCTCATTTTATTTTAGATGCACTACAATAGCTAAAACTAACACTGAAATAAAATAATAAAAACTATATAGACAAATAAAAATGACAAAACACAAAATTATATCAAAAATGTATACAATATTATCTCAATTTAATCTCAATAAAAGTGTTAAATTCCCAATATACTAAAACTCTATGTAATTTATGTCCAAGAGATGCTCCTTTAGTACCTAGACTGTCTTCTTCAGTTGGGCTGTTTTCAGTGCCTTCGTTCATCAAGAGACTCTTTGAAGAGGCTTGTTTTTCCTCTTCCACACAGAATGACCCTGAAATGCATTGCTCCTTCAAAGGGCCTCGTATATGTGATTTGGAGAGCATTCAGAGAGATTTCTCCTACTTCTTCCCTCACACCTGAGGTTAAAGAAGGGCTTTCATGAGTCAGCTCCTCGAGGTGGGTTCACATCTAACGTGAGGAGAGTCAAAGTCAGGTTACTGAAGGGAATGAAGGCAGCAGTATCTCCTTATGAATGAATGAATGATCACATTAGCTGGAATTACCTTCATCTTTCCCTCTGAGCTAAATTATTTAAATTCATGGGGCCATTGAGGACATTTATCCACAGGATATCAATGAAGCTGAACAATCATATTTGAGTTATGACACAAGGAATGACTCAAGAACCAGGATTACGATTTAGAAACCTATTCAATGAACTGTTAAAAATGACTTAGTCTTTTGTAGATTCACACAAAGCTATCGTGTAGCTTCAAAAAAGCTAAATATAATGCACAATACATTTTCTCCCCAATTTTTTTTTAAGATGTACATAAAATTTCACAGGCAAATGTCAAATATAGTAAACAATGGCTCCCGTGACTTGTATCTCCATTAAATTAGCTGTGTTATACATGCTATCATAAAAATGATCTTGCTGCCATGAACTATAATGAACAAACATAACATAATACCTACAAATCGCTTGAGGCCTGTCATCATTTAGTATTGGCCTTTTCCTAAGAAATTATAGCATGTGCTTTACAGCCAATTCTGCACATAATAGCACTTTCAGATTTTTATTCTAAGCTGTCATTTTGAGCAGTAATTCTCCTATTATTTATCAAGGCATAAGCGTTTATGTGCAGAATGTGCTTCTTCTAAAAGAGAGACTTCCACTAAACTGACACTCGCTAGAAACTGCCACCGAATGTCATCTCTTAAAAAGTTCTTCTTCTTAACATTGTGTATTATTTATAAAAGATGTTTGAAAAAGAAATCTGTTTTGTAAAATATAACAAAGTAATTTTACAATTATTTACAATTATTCCTTTAACTTTTATTCACCACTTTTATTTACGGTTTGAAATGCAGAACGACACATCTGCACAAAAACTGCCCACACCTCCCAACGACCAGGCACTCTGTCTGTCTCCAGCCGACGTAAGGAAGACCCTATCTAGGATTAACCCACGCAAGGCTGCGGGTCCTGACAATATACCTGGCCGCGTACTGAAAGACTGTGCTGAACAGCTGACAGATGTCCTAACAGATATCTTCAACATCTCGCTGAGCCAGGGAGTCATCCCCACATGTCTCAAATCCACAACAATCATACCGGTACCAAAAAAATCACCTGTGTCCTGTCTAAATGACTACCGTCCCATAGCACTGACTCCAATCATAATGAAGTGCTTTGAGAGGCTAGTCATGCACAACATCAAAACCAGCATCCCCAACACACTCGACCCGCTCCAGTTTGCATACCGCCCAAACCGCTCTACGGATGATGCAATTTCCTCAACCCTCCACCTGGCTCTTACCCACCTAGAAAATAAAGACTCATATGTTAGAATGCTGTTCATCGACTTCAGCTCAGCATTCAACACAATAATCCCACAACAGCTCATCAATAAATTAAGCCTGCTCCTGCTCCAGCAAAGCAAAAAGTATCGTGGAGGACCCCACCCACCCCTCCCACAGTCTCTTCCAGCTCCTACCCTCAGGTAGACGGTACCGGAGTATCAGAGCCCGCTCCGCCAGACTGCTCAACAGCTTTTTCCCCCAGGCTGTGAGAGCCCTGAACTCACATCACACCGCCCCTCTCTGAAACGCCAAACAACCCCCCCCCCCCCCCCCCCCCCCCCACCTTACCACATCTCAGGAAAAAAACTGTTAAACTTTTATTTCTGTGCAATTCAGGTGAGCGGGCCTGCACAAGCCACCTGTAGCAACACACTCTCCTCTTCATGCACTAGACACTTTCACACACCATTGTGTGTCCATAATCCCACAAAAGACTGATTGTAATATATGACTGTAATGTATGTATGTTTACTGGCTCATGCACCACAAATCACCTTACACTGTTCCCCAGCCAGCTGCTTGAATGTCTCTCTTTTGCACATGTACAGTATTTGAAGTCATCTGCACAGTTGTACAGTTTTTTTTTTTTATGTATAGGTAACCACTTTTATATATAGCATATGTATAGTCAAAGCTGACAGTAGGTTAGTTGTGTATAGGTTTATACTGTTTTACTTTGTGTTGTATATCTGTATTTATGTAGCACCGTGGTCCTGTGAGGCACGACATCTCGTCCCACTATATGTCCACACATGTAGCGGAATGACAATAAAGCTCAACTTGACTTGACTTGATAATATTAAAGGAATAATTAATGTTTACATTTATTCATTTGGCAGACACTTTTATCAAAGGCTACTTACAATTTAGGAATACATAAAGCGATTTACTATAAGTTGGTAATCATGAGAAGTGCCCATTATAGACGGTTTAATTGGGCTCAGATTGTTGTATTATGGGATGTGTTTCACATACATACATTTATTTGAGGAGACCCGCCATGATATCAACACTTTCCCAAAAGGCTTTGTTGAATAAACATGAGCACGTAATGCACGTTTAAAAATCAAAACGTGATATATCACTGTATTTCTGAAGAACACTGTCTTTAGTGTCATCTTGCATATTATATGTCTGATAAAGCAGCGTTTGTAAGCTTAGTTAACAGCCGTTACCGGGCGCAAACCTCTTAACGTTAGCGTTATTTCTCCTGCTTTTAAGCGTCTCCTGCTGGCAGAGAGTGAATTAGCATTTTTTAATAAGCCCGTCCAAGTAGTTATCGCTGCATCTCAGTCCGTCTGATTTACGAAGCAAATATATTTTGCTTGTTATAAAAAATATCTACTCCAGAGGAACTGTTGTTATTGATTCTATTTGGATGTCTACCAGAAGTTACGTTAGGGCCACAAACACGTGCATGCGCGGTAACTTTGTTTATGTTGTTGCCGGTGAAACCGTCTATAAAAGGTTTTAGTCAATGCTCAAATAGTAAGAGCCAGTACAGGAAGGGCTAAGGATAAAAGAGAACAAAAGGCTTAGATGCTCAGAGAAGAAGAAGAACAGAAAAGCATTGCATCAGTCCAGCCTAGAAATGACAAGGGCCTGGACGAGAAGCTGTGTTGCATGCTCTGTTAGGAAGGGTCCGATATTCCTGATGTTTTGTAGTGCAAACCTGCATGATCATGCTGTTTTTGTAATCTGCTGCTGCACTGATGGGGTGAATGGAAAGATGAGAAGCTCTGTCTTTGCCAGGTTGAGTTGCAGGGGATGTTGTTTAATCCTATCTGAGATGTCCGTCAGTCACGGTTGGATCATCTGGTTGAAGCTGTGTGTCATCAGCATTAAAATGGTAGGAAAAACCATGTGCCTGTATGATGGGACCCAGTGATGCTGTGTGTATGGAAAACAGAGAGGTCCAAGAACATATCCCTGAGGAACCCCAGTGACCAGTTGATGTGATTTGGATACCTCTCCTCCCTAAGACACCCTGAATGACCTACCTGTGAGGTAAGACTCAAACCAGTGGAGTGCAGTTCTGGTGATGCCCAGCAATGAGAGGGTGGACAGAAGGATTTGATGATTAACAGTGTTTAATGTAGCAGACAGATCTAGCAGAATGAGAAATAAAGATTTGGACTCTTGCACTCCGTAGCACTTCAGTGACTGAAAGGCGGTTTCAGTTGAATGGCCACTTCTGAATCCAGATTGGTTATTGTCCATAAGGTTGTTCTGTGAAAGGTAGGAAGACACTTGGTTGAACACAAAGCGTTCAAGTGATTTTGCTATGAACGGAAGGAGGGGAAAGTGCGGTGTCTAGTGTGGGTTTTTTAGGCAGTGGGGTTACCCGAGCCTGCTTGAATGTGGTGGGAAATACCTGTGAGAAGAGATGTGTGTGTTGATGATGTGTGTGAGCGAAGGCAGAAGTGCAGAGGGAATAGCTTGCAGGAGATATGAGGGGATATTGCGGGGTGGCTAGATAGGAAAAGATTAGACACTTCACCTTCTGTAAGAGGAGAGGAGGAGGACAGAAGATGGTCCGCTGGGTGAGTGTTTGCTGTAAGCTCATGGGTGAGTGGAGCTGAGAACTGAGTGCTGTTGGATGTGGTTTTCCTAGTGAAATAATTAGCTAAATTGTCAGCAGTTAAAGAGGTGGTGGAGGGGGACAAAAGAGGGTATGGAATGTTTTGAAAAGTTTGCATGTGTCTGATGCGATGTTGCTCTTGTTGTGAAAGAAGGTAGTTTTGGCAGCCTGGTCTTTGGTTGAAAATAACACACTTGATCGTGTGTATTATAATATCAAGCATGGTTATAGAGCTGTGCCTCTTCCTCATCTGGGTCTATCTGACCATGTCTCACTGTTCCATGTCCCAGGCTATACTCCCCTTAGGAAACGGATAATCCAACTACTAAAACCATCAAAACCTGGCCTGACGGAGAACTATTCCAACTACAAGACTGTTTTGCTAGTACTAAATGGGACTTTATTTAAACACCAGGATGTGGCTGAATATACACAAACTGTTCTGTTCTATATTGCCAGCTGTACTGACATTGTCACTGAGGAGAAGTACATCCATTTTATTTCCAAACCAGAAACCCTGGATGACGTCAGAAGTCCATACTCTCCTCAGAGCCCGTGATATAGCCTTCAAATCAGGTGACAGGGCTCTTTACAGTGTTGTGAGAGCTAACCTAAAAAAGGCATCAAAAATGCTAAGCTGGCCTACAAGAGGAAGATAGAGGGAGATTTTACAGGCAACAACACAAGGCGCGTGTGGCAGGGAGTGCAGCACATTACGAACTTCAATATCACTAGCAGAGGAGCTAAACTGTTTCTTTGCACGTTTTGAAAAGAAGTCTCCACTCCAGCATACTTCTCCTCCTGTTACAGACACACAGACACTGACAGTACAGGAATATAAGGCATGTGTTTAGGTTAGTAAATCCAAGAAAGGCTGCAGGCCCTGATGGAGTGCTTGGAAAAGTACTCAAGGCCTGTGCCTACGGACTTTCTGCTGTCTTTACAGACATTTTTAATATGTCCCTGTCACAAGCCATCATACCAGCCTGCCTTAAATCAGCCATTATCATTCCCGTCCCTAAGAAACCTGCTGCAGACAGTTTAAATGACTACTGACCAATTGAACTTACATATGTTGTTGCAAAGTGTCTAGAGAGACTGGTTCTGAGGCACATTAAAGCCAGCCTCCCTCCTATCTTTGACCCCTACCAATTTGCTTATAGGGCCAACATGTCTACAGAGAATGCCATTGCTACAGCACTCCACAAAGCACTTGGAATACAGAGGTACATACGTCCGGATGCTCTTCATCAATTACAGTTCTGTGTTCAATAGCATCATACCGGACATTCTTATCAGGAAACTCCTTCATCTGGGCTTTTCTGCTCACTTTTGTACCTGGATTATGGATTTTCTCACTAACCGCCCTCAGTGTGTTAAACTCGGTCTTCACCATTCCTCCCCTTGCACTCTCAGCACTGGTTCAGCACAGGGATGTGTGCTGAGCCCACTACTCTATTGCCTTTATACCTTTGACTGCACCTCCACACACATTATAAAATTAGCTGATGACACCACAGTGATTGGACTTGTCACGGGGCGGTGAGAGATATCACCATGTAAACAGAGGTCTGGGTCCAACTGCAGGTAAAAGCGCTTTAATAAACAACAAAAAGGCCAACAAGGCAAAAAACAAAACAGGTAAACGACTGGGACACAGAAAACGGCACACAGTGCATGTGTCCCCAGCGTGAGAGAAACAACGTGACAAAATACATACATGCACATACAATTCAACCAGAGCGAGCAGCAGGAGTGTGGTGTATAAATAGTCCATCATGATGGGGAACAGCTGGGAGTGTGATGAGTGGCAGGTGTGTGGTGTTAGAGCAATTGAGTCCAGGAAGACTGGAGGTGGCGACCTCTGGTGGTGAGAGGGATCATCGCCAGGTCTGGACTCATGACAGGACTCATTTCTGGAAATTATGAATCTGCCTATCATGACGAGGTCGGGAAATTTATGTTGTGGTGCTCTGAAAACAACCTGGTGTTAAACACAAGGACAACTAAAGAACTCATCGTGGACTTAAGGAAGTTTAAAGCTGACCCCCTTCCATTATTATAAATAGAGACTATGTGGAAAGAGTTTGCAGTTTTGCATTTCTAGGAATCTATTTATCTCCTGGTCCACAAATACAGCAGCAGCTTTTAAAAAGGCACAGCAGAGTCTGCGAGTCCTAAGGAAAAACCGTCTGTGTTAAAAATTACCGGTGGCATTCTACCGCTCTTCCATAGAGAGTGTTTTAACATTCTGTCTTATGGTGTGGTATGTGGTATTGTTAAGGACTCCTCTCACCCCGGTCATCATCTGTTTTCCCTCCTACCTTCTTGAAGGCGATACAGGTCAATTAAAATACGCACGGCCAGATTTTCTAATAGTTTTTATCCAAGAGAAATTCAGTCCCTGAACTAAGGGATGCTTTGCACTATTTATTTATGTCAATCCTTGTGGACTGTGCAATCATTTCTGTATTTAGAACTGCACTTTATTGTCTTACCTGCCTCATTCATGTGTTTTACATGGATTTGATTACGTTTAGTGGTCTATGTGTATGTGGTTATTATGTTGTTGCACCTCTGTGTGTAGTCTCTGAAATTGAATTGCATTCCAATGCAATGACAATAAAAGCTTGAAGGCAGTCGTGGCCTAGCGAATAGAGCGTTGGACTTGTAATCCGAGGTTGTGGGTTCGTATCTCGGCTCTGGCAGGAATTGTCCACGACTGAGGTGAGACCCTTGAGAAAAGCACTGAACCCCCAACTGCTCCCCGGGCGCCGCCGTGTCGGCTGCCCACTGCTCCAAGTGTGTGCACTTGGATGGGTTAAATACAGAGAACACATTTCACTGCTGGTTATACTCTGTATAATTGTGTATGTGACAAATAAAGCTCATCTGAGCTTAATCTTGAAAAAATGAAGATAGTCTTTTGATTTGTGCCATTTTCTCATTAAAAGAGTTTAGTCCAATTCTCGCAGAGGACATCGGTTAACCAGGGGCTGGAAGGAGTAACACATGCTGGTCTGGAGGTAATATGACAGGTACATAAAGTATTTGTGGCACAGTTCACATTTAATGATGAGAAATGTGTGGGGGTGTGAAGACAGGATGATACCACAGAGGAAAGTCGAGAAGGAGAAAGCGACCTTAGATTTTGTCTAAACAAACCTGGCAAATGGGTTGGTGGTGTGGAAGAAGGTAGATGTAGATTAAAAACTCACCCAAGAGTGTAAATTTGCTGATTGTGTGTTCACCCTCGGGCTATTCAAATGTAGAGGAGTTTGTTTCTTCATCAGGTTTGGAGAAATGTGTCTCTGCATCAGTGTCTCAGCAATGGATGCTCTGCAATGAATGGGTGCCACTTTTGGGTGAGACTTTTCTCCAAACCTGATGAAGAAACAAACTCATCGACATTTTGGATGTGCATTTTCATAACATTTTCATTTTTGGGTGAATTCTTTCTTAAAGGAAGTAACATACTTTCTTATATAAAAATCAGCTTCATTGTATACAGATAACTTGCTGTTTCTGTGATTAAATAAGAGGCTTGCATATTACTAGAGCAAAAACATATTATTAAAATATTGAATCAAATGAATGATAAAGTCCCACATAAGCTCAGTCTCACCGGATCACTTCAGGACCAGATGACATTTGAACAGTAACTTAATCAACTTCTTATCAAATTATACTTTAAGGCAATTGATATTCTGCCCTGCAGCTACTGCAAGTATTATTTCCTCTCCTTATGAATTTGATTCGAACCGAGTTCCAATTATTTGCACGTAGCGAGCATCCCCCGTCTCTGATCTCAACACTTCCTTATAGATTTTCCTAACACTGTTTTCTGCTCTCACTTTTTCCTCAGAAACATCTCGTAGTCCCAGTCCAATTATTTCCTATCGCTGGATGGCGGCTCTCCTCACCAAGACGAACTCATTGAAGCCAACACGATTTCATTACTGTTTATTTGCTCACCAGAGAATTCTTAATATATTTTTTCATCCCGCTGCACAACCCAGTAGAACAGGTTGAGTACTTGTCAGCTCGTATTGATTACGTCAAGCCCGTCCAAATGCGATTTTATTTTATTTTTGTAAGTACTGGCTGTGCTTTTTTTGGTGATGTGGGGTGAAGCATGGGCCAGTCTGGTCCGTAGAGGCCTAGAAAGTGCCGTTATCCCAAACATTAACATTATGATAAAAGACATTTCCATAATTACAGACACCGAGTGGAGCGTCTGGCTGGAAAATGAGATGTTACTATCATCCGGAGTTTTCAGACATCTCTTAATGCCTCTAATCTGAAATTCTAATCTCAGTAATGCAAATTTAAAGTTCATGATCATTACTTTAGGTGCAAGTTCAGTGCACAGAAGTGAGCTGAAGGCTTTGAAGAGCATCTTAGCGTCTCCTTCCCCTCCACTGAACCTGAAAACTACATAAAGAGAGTTTTAATGAAAACTTTATTGAAGCACTTAAACATACCAACATCTCATTATCATATGTCTGTGGGATTCAGACTCAAGACGAGTGCTGGGCTGGGTACAAACTTTTATGGGTCCAAGGGAATAAGCCTCTGGGACTAAGAATAAAAATTTTGCTTTCTTAAACCTGTTATAATTATAAAAAGATTTTTATAAACCTGTTATAATTAAATTTCTTAATTTCTTAAATTTGCTTTCTTAAACCTGTTATAATTTTTGTAAAAATCAGATGCACATTGCCCCCCCCCACACACACACACACAGACACACACACACACACACACACAGAGACACACACACACGCACGCACGCACGCACACTATATAATAATGATAAGTTGTTACATTTATATAGCGCTTTTCTAGGCACTCAACGCGCTTTACATAGTAATGGCTGGGGGGAATCTCCTCATCCACCACCAATGTGCAACATCCACCTGATGATGATGCGACGGCAGCCATAGTGCGCCAGAACACCCCCCACACACCAGCAACAGGTGGAGAGGAGACAGAGTGATGAAGTGCATGGGGATGATTAGGAGGTCATGATGGTCAGAGGCCAATGGAGGGAATTTGGAATCTGTACAATCTGTATTTTGTACATACTTGGCCACATGTCATGTCCCTTTTTATTGTGTATATACAACACATTCAGTTTATTAGTAGTTTTACACAAATCTGATCTGTTTCTCTGATGTATGACTGACAGATATGCATCACACTGAGTTTATTAAACTGTGTAATCCAAATGCATGTGAATTTGATAAGCAATTCATTTACATCAATCTTAAAGTTAGACCTAAGTATGTTTTGACTGCTTCACCGATGGATATGTGGGAGTATATAAAGCTACACAAGTGTTTAGAAACACTACTATAGACAAAGCCAGTATCCCGGTCACTGCATGATTTTCATTTCTGTATTATTTTTCCTGTCCAGGGTAAATTAAATGTCACTCGTCAGACTTTAATTGGCGTTTGCTGCTCTTGTCATGTCTTCTGGAGTGGAAGGATCTTCCGCAGGGGTGGTGGTAGGTCCGCATGCATCCGTCACTCAACCTGATGAGTTCTTGGTGGCTCGTTGAGACTAGCTGAAACCTTCAGGTCCCTGTCTGACACGTCCCCAATCGCCTCTCTTTTCCATTTTCTTACAGGGACTGTGTTTGGTCATGTTATCTATTGAGAAGCCAGTCTCATCAGACTCCAGCACGGGTCCTTTCATGGCCTCAGTCTGGAGTTTCTATCACATTGTCACGTTTGACAACAGGCAGAAAATGAAGATGAATCTTAGAGGAACATGTTTGTGTATGTGACACTGGGACGGTCTGAGATCAAGCTCCAGCGGCTCTCCACTTGTTTTGGTTATTTTGAGGACTTTTGGGGTGTAACGCAAAAATAAATGGGATCTTGAAAAGTATACAAAGTTTTCATTATTACTTACTCTACCGTTAAAATAAAGAAAGAAGAATTTAAAGCAATTAACACTCTTGTTCATCAAGGATGCATTCAATTTCAAATAAATGCAGTTCTTTTGAACTTTCTATTCATCAAAGAATCATGAAGAAAATTAATAACGGTAGAAATTATTAAGTTAAATTATGCAATATCATGTACAGTATTTCCATACATAACACACACACACACACACACACACACAAAACCAACCCCACAATATGTGTGTGTGTGTTTATGTTATGCTAGTTTATGTTTGTATATGCATACATTATAATAAAATATTTACAAAAATGTATAATATTTAATAAATGTTATTAAAAAGTTGATTAGCAACACTTACCTGCTGCAGAACGACACTTACCTGTTGAAGAACGACGATTACTTGATCAGCATTTGTCAGAGCATCACTAAAGGCTGGGATACACTACACAACTTTTACAATCTGAACAGATTTGTAAAACACTAGGCATCATACACTTACCGACAAAGGAAAACTGGGCATCGTACACTACGTGACTGAAGATCATACACTACCAGACTTTAAAGTTGTTCCGATCACAATAAACTCACGCAGAAACGTGCGCCTTGTTGCTAGGACACGCATGACAAATTAAAATAAAAAATTGGAGTCTGTGGCCATAATACACTACGTGGTTTTCTGTGTGAATCTGTCAGCTGTAATCTGCAGACTGTCTCTGACTTTCCTCAACTAGCGGCCACTTGTTCAGACTGTACAATCGTGGGGAAAACAGGGCAAAAACCGCGTAGTGTATTCCAGGCTTTACCTGCGCAGAGGAACCATCTAGAATCCGACAACGACGACCACCAAAGAGGTTCACATATGAAAACTTTGGAACTCCTACATGCTAGTGTACAAAATGAAAGAAATGACTTTAATCCACACCCCATACACACATGGACATCAAACATGAATTATTGGGTACTAAGGCATATTCATTATTCTCAGCCCTTACTTATCTATTATCCAGCATATTGAAGAATCACAAAGAGCCTTCACTTGACTAGGTCTCAGATGGCACTGCAGAACTGTACTGATAAACTGACATCATATTGACACTAACTGCCTAACTGATTGCACTTAATCTGTTGTCCACAAAGGGACTGTGACACTCATAGAATGAACTGTTGTTGGGCCGAAATAAAGGACTGTATAAAGGCCAAGACATATTAAATTAACTGAATGTTCTGAAACGTTCTTAGGAGCACCTCGGAGAACGGATTGAAGTATTTGTTGCACTTGAACTTGACTGTTGCCTGTATGGACTTGATTCTTAATGAACATTTCTTAGCGCCTTGATTCTGGGACTGTTGTTTGGGGCACTAGCTCATTGAACTTGAATTCAGAACAGCTGATAATCAGCTAACAAGGACTGTCTGTAAAACAGGAACATGATGAGTGATTATTGAATGTATGTACTGATTATAACAAATATAAAAGAATGAAAATTGAGAATACGTATTGACAAACATGTGACCTGGTACCTTTACAAGCGTGATGTGAAACGATACGGACTGGTTTAGGACTTTGAGTGTATTGATGTCGGGACGATATTTTATTTTGTTGGGGAGAGTGTGACCACCCTGCTGCGTAGAGTTTGTGTCATAAAAATATGACATTATTTTTATATAACGTATTTATGTATGTCTATATTCATGTGCATTTTCCGAATTCCTGGTGGTCCAACTGCAGCGCATCCTCAGACAACAATGTCTGTATTTTATTGTTAAGAGTATGTGACCCTCTCTGTGAAAACCCTGCTAAAATCTTTTTTTTTGTTGTGATTTGCTGGTTTCTACAAAAAACATCATCTTTCATATGGTAAAGAACATTGTGAAAATTGTACCTTCATATCTTTAATATTGACTGAGTAAGGTCATGTCAAAGATTGAAATTAATGGTAGGAATCAAACTGTGATGCTCGTTATCTCATAACTAGATTTTGAGACTTTAGCATGGATTTCACAGAGAGGGTCACATAAATACAATCAGACTAATATATATATATATTCTTATTGTATGTATATAATATTTTGTATTTTTATGCATTTAATATTTATTAATATGTATATACAATATTTACATTTAGTCATGTAGCAAATGCTTATCTGACTTACAAATGATGACAACAGAAGCAATCAAAACCAAAAAATACATTAATAATAAGCAAGTTCTATGACAAGTCTCGGTTAGCCTAACGCAGTACATGTAGCAAGGTTATGTTTTTATATATATATATATTTCGTTGTACGCATGGACATCATCCACGAAGTTTAAAGAATAATATGCCAATTTATTGTGCTACTCTAACTATAAATGATTCATTCATTTTCCTCCCTGCCTTTCATGACCCTTTTAGACTCCATCAGTTGAAAAGCACTGAAGTCATTTAGAAAATCACCCAAAATACCCCAAAAGAGATTTCCATCTTTGGAGAGATTTAGGAGAACTCGTTGAGAGACGCTCCTGAAGGACAAAGCAACACCTGTGGGCGATATGAAACGTGATTTTCCAGACAGATCCATGATAAGGGAATCTGTAGACATTGGGTTAAGCGACAGTAAAACAATCAGCTTTGACGAAAATAGTCACTTCCCTCAAACCCTAATTATCTGGTTCTGGACGCCTGCATCAGATCCCGCGGCTCTCTGCTCTTCCCATTGAGCTCTATTGCCATGGCAACTCAGGTACAGCATTATAAAAGGGAAGGAGAATATCAATGGGAGCAACAGACCTCATTTATCAGCTAATTATTAGGATACGTATTTGAATGGGAGCATGAACACACATTCCCTGATACGCTCGATCCATCAAGTGCACAGAGAGGTCTGGCTTATGTATAAATGTAAAGCCATTTTTGTAGTCAATGGGGGGAAATTAGATGAGCATTCAGACAGAAAGACACATCTCTGAGAGCGTCAACTATCTGAACGCCTTTATCTTTGCATGAAAGCACATGATGTAACGCGAACAGGGTGTGATTAAAGCATAAATCAGTAATTATGCGCCGCAGAGGCATCAATGACATTTGCATTATCTGACACAGCACATTACACTCATCATAAGAAGTACGCAGAGAATCAAATCTGCAGTGTTTCGGGCGAATTTTAGGCAGCGAAGATCCACACATCAGCACGATCCCGAGATAATCATTACATAAACCTGCATCCTGATCACACAGCTTCTGATGCCATTGAAATCCTTGTAGTGTGGGGATGAAAGTCTGAAAGAGCACTGGATCTATGTGAACTCGTTTAAGCTGGCTGTAAACTGCCTAAAAGTTCAAGCGGAGGGAAATAAACTGGGGAATTAAAGCTTTGGGATCGGCTTTGGACAACTCAAGCCTGTGGAGAAAGGAACTAGCCTTGCATCTTACACACACTCTTTGATTACATTAACACATAGACACAGTTATGGCTTATATCTTTAGAGCATGTATTAAATGGGTAAACTAATGGACGCAACCACACATCTGGTATTATTACTACATTTCCAATTATGCCTCAATTCACCAAATGTGGTCTTACACATGAATATGCTTTGGTACACGCTGAAGGTTGTTTAAAGTCTAATAGTGGATGTGCTCATATAGTGACCTTTCTCAGGCTGCAGATCTTCCTGTATAAAGGTAAGGTTAATATTTAAATATATTCTTTAAAACCAAGTTAACCTATTATTTGACCTTTCAGAATTAAATCTGGTCCACAATGTGGCTGATTCTGGCTGAAACTCTTCTTAAACAAGAATAGACCATTTGATGGATAGTATTTTACTGTATTAAGTGCTTTAAAAAATGCATTTCGGTAGCTTTTAACCACTCTCATATATCAAAGTAGATGTACTGGTTCTTTTGGACAGTTCATGTCAGTGAACTATGACATCACATATACGCAGTGTTGATCATGCTTTACTCACCCTCAAGGCATCCCATGTGTATATGACTTTCTTCATTCAGACGAATCCAATCGGAGTTATATTAAAAAATGTCCTGCCTCTTCCAAGCTTTATAATGGCAGTGAATAGGCTTTATGTATCAACAGTCCAAAAGAAATCCAATAAAACGCATCCATCCATAATAAAAAGTGTCTCACACTTTGGGGGTTGGGGGGTTGGGGCGGAGGTTCACAAATATATAGCTTTTTTAGTATGTAAAATATAAATTGCTTGTTTGTTATTCTCATTTTCATTCTCATTCTCAAAAAAAAAAAAAAAATGTTGTATATATATATATATATATATATACTGTATATATAATTAATTAATTAAAGCACACAACGCCTCTGCATATACTCCAGATTTCTGACAGGAGACTTGTTTGAAAAGGTAACTCAGATATTTTATTTTAAGATAAAAAGTAATGCATTGCTTTACTTATAAAATAATCTGATTACATAACTTGGGTTACTTTTAATGCGTTACTCACAACACTGTCTGTGAATATAAACAACATTTTGTGTGTGTACTTCATGACCCCTTTAAAGTCATGAGACTACTTTAAGTATTTGTTACAAACCTTGCAAAGACACTTTTTGTTTCTCAGTTTTTGTTTCTCGGTCTTGGCTGGAGCTTGTGAAGTCTTTCCAGCTTTGTGTGCGGTGTGCATCACTCGGTGGGTGAGCGGATGGGGGGCGGTCTGTAGGTGTGCTGTTTGAGCCTAACCTTAGTTTAACATCTGTACGTTTGGGAACTGGTTCTGACACGATACAGGAGATCAGCACTGCAGTGCAGTAAAGAATACAATGGAAAAGAGCCTCTGTTTCTCTCTCCAACCATCAGCCGGGTCTACCTTCTGCCTCTGAAATATGTTAATTGTTTCCCTGTGAGGCTTTGGAGAGGCACGGAGCCAACTCGTAACAATTCTTCCTAATCGTTTAAACGGATTACACTAACAGAGCAAACACCGAACAGCCAATGTGTGGCGATAAGTACGTGATAATAGACAAGTCCTGGGCAACTGCTATTAATGTAAAGGTTTTCCTTAAAATCTCTTAATGTAAAAAGGTTGAGGAATAAGGACTGGGTCCTGCTGGACTCCTCTGGAGAGTTTCCATCACATCACAAACTTTCATCGTTGTGTTTGCTTCGGTCCTCAAGCCTGAGTTCCTCGTGTTCATAAACACACACACACACACACAGTCACACACACACACACACACACGCACGCACGCACGCACGCACGCACACACACACACACACACACACACACACACACACACACACACACACACACACACACACACACACACACACACACACACACACACACACACACACACACACACACACACACACACACACACACACACACACACACACACAGTCACACACACACACACACACACACACACACACACACACACACACACACACACACACACACACACACACACACACACACACACACACACACACACACACACACACACACACACACACACACACACACACACACACACACACACACACACACACACACACACACACACACACACACACACACACACACACACACACACACACACACACACGGTTATTGAACACATTTGCCTTGATTGCATGCTGTTTCTTTAGAGCTCTGTGCAGTTGTTCTATTTACCAGAATTGGTGAAATTGACAATTCAGTAACTATTAGTATACATTATATTATAACTATATTATACATTATATTAAACTACCGTTCACAATTTGGGGTTGGTAAGACTTTATCTTGTTTCTGAAAGAAGTATTTTCTGTTCATGAATGTTGCATTTATTTGATTAAAAATACAGTAAAACAGTAATATTGTGAAATATCATTGCAGTGTAAAAGCTGTTGTCTATGTGAATATGTGTTAAACTGTAATTTATTTCTGTATTTTCAGCATCATTACTCCAGTCTTCAGTGTCACATGATCTTCAGAAATCATAATAATATCAAGAAACATTTCTGATTATTATCAATGTTGAAAACATTAATATTTTTTGTGGAAAATTTGATATATTTTATTTTTCAGGATAGTTCAAAAGAACATGTATTTAATGCATAACTGAGTATTTTTGCAGGTCAAAAGTATGTGGCTGATTTATAAATATTCCCCATATATTTATATAATTTGTATTATACAGTATGCTTTCAGTGCTTTTTAAATAGTTCCAAACAAAAGCTGCTTTTCAACCAAAATTCAATTCTGGTGTCAGATGGTGCCAAAAACATTACAATATTACGGTCTGATGTGTGTGTGTGTGTGTGTGTGTGTGCTCTTTTTAAAATATAAAATACATAAATAAAACTTAAAGAACTTAAATAAAAAAAAATGAAAAGAATGAACAGAGACTAATTTATCTGGTGCATATGCACACACACACACACACACACACACACACACACACACACACACACACACACACACACACACACACACACACACACACACACACACACACACACACACACACACTCACGCACACACACCCACACAGACAGACACGCACGCATGCACGCACACACACACACACTCACACGCCCGTACGCACACGCGCACACACATAGTTTTTTGTGGACTAATTATCTAGTGCATATGTTATTCTACAGTAAAATAACATCATGCAGAACTGATTTGTTTTTAATAACTATGATGATGTCTTTGTGTCATCTCTTACATTACACACACAGCACCTAATAGCACAGCACATGCAGCATTAATGAGCTCTATAACTTATTTTATTTCTACTGTTGAGAAGATCAGATATATTTAGCATGCATTTACGGCGAATCTGAACATCTCAACCCATCAAAGATTCACTGAGATCAATCATTTCCACTCTTTCTAAAGATGTCCGTGTAAATTGAACCCAGGCCAGTCTGGTCTCAGAAGCATTTGTGCTCATTTAGTTAATCCAAGGAGACTCGTCTTGACACACAATGCTGTTTCTGAGTCCATTTGCACTAACGCATTACAGAGAATGAGATGTGGATGAGTACTGGATCAGGTGAGGGTGATATTTCACATTTCATCTGTCGTTTCATAAGTGCATCTGAGCATTATATCTGATTTTTGTACTGGTGCAGTCAGTGGAAGAGTTTGATGCAATTTCACCTCAAGATTTTATAATGTTCAATTACCTCCCAATTTTATTATGATTGTTTCATTTTGATCTTGAACCGAGTTTGACGTTTTATATCATTTGCCAAACTGCTGAGGGAAAATATGATCTTTGCTCATATTGCATATTCATGTTTAATGTTTAAATTGAAGTCAAGATTAACTGATTTGTGTTTGTTTTTATGGATCAGGAATGGAGATCAATATTGGAGATCATTAAAAATCAGAGCTGTTTCAGAGTTTATCAAGTTCAAAATATATTTATGAATATATGTATTCTTCAAGCGAAATGGCTTATTTCTTTAAACTGGAAAAGTATATATGCACCAAACATAGGACGATGGCTGAAAGAAACGGTAACATATGTTAATGGAAATGATAACTTATATATTAAGAGATAAATACATCATTTTTGATGGAGTTTGGAGACCTTTCAAAAAAAAATTAAATGTGGAAATGTGTTGATAGAAGACTGATATTGTATATTAATGTAAAATAATGAGAATGTTTATTCTTTTCTGTTATATGGATATTTATATGTACATGTGTGTTGTTAAAATACAATAAAAAGTAATACAAAAATAAATAAATATTACTAAGATGATATTTTTCTTCTTAGACAAGCATGCACAGATGAAGAGTTCACAATAAGACCAGAAAGGAACAAAGAAGAGTGAAAAGAAACTAAAAAGGATCAATATTACGGCGCTGTGACCGTACAAGATCAGCAAAAATAAAACATCGTTGTAGTCTAGAGAAGTCTTTTTCCATCTGGCTTCGTTTGAGGATCTGATTTGCATTAATTAGACTTTCCTGGCTCACAAAAGGACTATTTGTCACATTGAGACTTGCTTCATACGTTGGTTAATAACAGCAGCATTATGATAATGATACGACTGAAAAACAAAACATGGATTTGTGTCTGTATAGTCAGTGGTTGGGAGATGAATATGGGCTGGTTTAGTCTGTTGTGTTGTTTCTTCAGGACTGAGATCGACAACACATCAACAAAACTGTTCAGTTGTCATTCAGAGTTCAAATCATTATTAATATGACATGTACAGTACTGTTCACATTGGTCTCTTCTCACCAAGGATGCATTTATTTGATCAAAAATACAATAGTAATAATGAAATATTATGCCAATATTAAATAAATGTTTTCTGTGTGAATATAGTGTAATTTATTTCTGTATTTTCAGCATCATTACTCCAGTCTTCAGTGTCACATGATCTTCAGAAATCATAATAATATCAAGAAACATTTCTGATTATTATCAATGTTGAAAACAGCCGTGCTGCACAATATTTTTGTGGAAACAGTCATAAATTACATTTTTCAGGATTCAGAGATTAACAGAAAGTTCAAAAGATCAGCATTTATTTAAAATATAGAAGACGTTTGTGATATTAGACATGTCTGTCACTTTTGCTTCCTTCATCAATAAAATAATATGCATTTAAAAACGTTTTGGAAAAACCCTGAACTGCATAGATCCAAGATTATTAAATAGATTGAAAAAATAGGTAACTAACTAACTAACTAACTAACTAAATAAGAATATGTGAAGTTTGTGCTTATCAAAAATTATTATATAATTGAATAATTTATTATTCTTAATAATTACATTTATTAATTAATTTATTGTTTGAAACTAAATTTACAGTTGAATAATTGCTTAATAATAATGTTCAGAATGATATCTATATATTATAATTCTAATAAACCATTCTTCCAGCAGTCACAGTTTTACAGTGTAATGAACAGACGTGTTATTTAGCAGTCTAACACACAGAACAAACACTAGGCCAAGAACACTGTATTAGTATCTGCAACACATCATCATGCCCCCCCATTCAAACCTTTTCAAGACAAGTCATTACTTCTGTGATACGTGCCATTGATTCCCAGCACGCTGACTAATGGACCACACTGTGCTATTATCACCCGCTTCTGGTGCGCAGAGCCACGCATGGAGGGGTAAATCAAAACCAAAGAGACGGTGAGAAACATCCTCTCACAGGCGCTGGCTCTGATTGGGCTTGAGTGCTGTAATGACACGGATGTACAAGCGGAGGAAGCGCTGGGGACAAAGCCTCGAGTTCACTCAAGCACCGGGAGCACATGAGGGATTGTGTATTGTGGGAATAACCATGCGAGACTATTTTTGCTCTATGCACGTAATGAGGGAATATTTTAAGCAAGGAGTTATTTCAGATACAGTAACGGTTGTGCAGACAGTTTTTGTGTCATAATAGGAATAATATAATAGTGACAGTTTTGACTAATACAACATTACATTTTAAAAGCATTGAGGGCAATATTTCATGGTTTGTTTCAGTTGTACGAATGGATGGATTTTATGGAAAATAAACATTAAAAAAAAAATATATATATATATACAATAATAATAATAGTAACGTTTTCTGTAAAGCCAATAAAAACTATGAAATAAAAAATGGGCGTGTGAGAATTGTGTATTTACAAAAATAAATCAAAATATGCAATAATAATAATAATAGCAATATTTATTAGTCTTCAAACTGAAGTCAATAAAAACAAAACAAAAATAACACAAATAGTGCAATAGTTACATATTTACAAACACAAATAAATACATTTACAAATCAATCAATAAAAAGGATGTTATTCTGTTTTATTTTATTACACACATTTGCTACAGACTCCGTAATTCAACCCGGCTACTGTGGGTTATTGTTACTAAAACATTTTTACAATTATTTTCCTTAATTTATTGTATATTCCATTATATTCCATTTTCATTTTAATGCAATGTCTGATTTTAAAATGGGTTTCAAAGGATGCTTTTTGAGATTTTACATTTTCAAGTGATATATAATTGAATAATAAATATATTTAATTGAATAATAAGTGTGGCAACAAAGACGAGTTTTTGTGAGGAAGGTCATAACTCCTGTCATGATGTATATTCCTCAGGTGCACTCTTGCACCGGTGGCACAGCGACAGATAACAGGTTAAGATGTTTCTATGCATTTCATATTAGAAGCTATTTGTGAAGAGAGAAATGAGGCGAGGACCCAAATGCATGTCGTCTTTTTAATAATAGAATAAAACAAAGAACTAAAACCTCCCTGAAGGGGAAAAACAGACAGGCAGAGAACTCATTGTTATTATTACAATGTCATACAAACTATGAAATAACACAAATGGATGTGTGAGTATTATGTATTTACCAATAAATACATTAATAAATAAAATAATAAAATACAATAATAATAATATATCTATTTGTATGAAAAATCTAGTCAATGCAAACTATTAAACAACTCAAATAGGAGTGCAATAATTATGTATTTAAAAACAAACAAATAATAATAATAATAGTTTTTTTCAATGTGTTTGCAGTCAGTTTCCAGCATTTAAGCACAAGTCTTTATATCAAAATATTTGAAGTTAATAAGAAACTTAGATGCACTCAAGTATGTGCAATCTTTTCCTGGTACTGTATTTAACATTCATCTCTGCTATGAACTTTCATATGTATTGCCATATTTACTTTTATATTTCCGTTAGTGTTTTGCTGTAAACCACTGAATCCTAGAAGCTGCCAGTAAGAGATCAATAGAGGATTGTCATACACTCTTTGATGCATATTAATTATTAAGTAAAGTTTATGTTGCTTCAGCATCATGTAAACACCCATAAAACCTATACATCATATTTGTATCAGATTTTAGATACAATTATCTAAACACTCTTAACAGACGATACATGTTTTAGGTCTTCTTGAGTTGTGTTAGATATTAAGACTTGTTTTATACAGGCCTGAGATTGCATTTAAATTAAATTAGCGTATTAAAAATTATATAGTGCGGTGAAAGAAGAGTTGAGGGCATCTCTGACCCTTTTTACAGCAGCCGCTTGATTTATAACGAGCGAGAATTAGGGTGAATCCCATTTTTTTTGTCTTCCCCCTTCCCCTTAGTTTAGCGTGTTCATGTGAGAGTAAGGGCTAATTCTGGTTTTGATCGAGGGGTAGGGGTAAGGGGAAGGGTTAGATACTCCTTAAAACCAAGCATTTTCACAAGCTTACTTGAAACCAAGGAGTACCCAGAACACACAGATCATCCAGAGAGTATTTTCAGCTTAAATAATTGATTTAAAATTACGACGGTCTTGTTTTGTGCTCTACACAGTCCTCTACATATATATTTACAACCATGTTCTTAACTGAAACGTTTTTAAAAATCGCTATTTTAACGTTACATTGCTGATTTGCACAACAGTCCCGCATTTCTCTGACTAGAACCTAAAACACACGCAATCCACACACACACACACACACACACACACTTGCAGACGTTTGTGATCAACACGTGTCTCCTCTGGTGACGTAGCAGCAGCTAGCGACGATGTATGATGACGTAACCAATGACGTCTCATTTCATAGGGGTATGTTTTCACCCCTAGCGCTTACCACTCGGTTTCGAGGGACAAGGGTTAGGGGTAAGATGAAGGGGAAGGGGTAAGACAGAGAAATGGGATTCACCCCTAGAGTTCCCAGTCTGTTGCCACCGAAGCTTTAGTAGATGAACAGAGATCATGTACACACGTGAGTCAGCAGTTAACGCAGCCGCTCACACCGAGAGGAAGCAGAAGACGAGTGTCGATGCTGGACTCTGAGCGGTCCTGATGCTGCTGGACTGAGCAATGCATGACTGATAGAGCATCTGACCTCTGTCCTGCGATAGACTCGGGACCAGAGCAGCACCTGTTTTCATCTCCGACAGCGTACTGACTCAGAGTTCATGTAGATGGCGTACACAGATATGTCCCATACAATAACCCGGCTGGGAGCTCTTATAGAGCCAGTTTCAGGACGATGTGCTTTACTTAAGATTCTGCTGAGAGGATGAGGTGTTATAGCTAAAGAGGGCTTTGCACAACGAATCAATGGGTGTTTCTAGGTTACCTGGGGTGGTTGCTAGGGTGTTACTATGTGGTTGCAATGATACTTGGAGTGGTTGCTAAGGTGTTGCTATGCGGTTGCAATAGTACACAGGGTGGTTGCTAAGGTGTTGATATGCGGTTGCTAGGGTACTTGGGGTGGTTGCCAAGGTGTTGCTATGCGGTTGCTAAGGTAAAAACTTTTAAGTACATAAGTTACTTTCTCAAGCCAACTTATAAGCCAAACAATAAAGTTCACATTTTGAAATTCAGTGTAGATATTAACTGAAATGGTGGTTATTTTTTTAATTCTAATCCAAATTACTACTACTACTACTACTACTACTACTAATAATAATAATATAATAATAATTTGCAATTTTAAAATGCAGTCTATATATTTACTGAATTTATTCCATAACAACAATTTTATAAAATATGTATATTAATTAAATAAATATCATTTATAATTTATAAATAATTGTACAATTTAAATAATATTAATAATGAATAAATCCAACCAAAATGTAAATACATTTAATTACTTAAAATCTGTTCATCATTGCAACAACTTAAATTAATGCATTACTTTTGAATGTTTTTAAGCAATGTTTTTGGTTGAATGTTGTATATTCAATATTATGTTTTCTATGGGAAATATTAATCAGATTACCATATTACTAGTAGTATAGGTCTTATACTGTACTAAAACACCACATAGACACTTATAAGACAAATAAAGCATTAAATAGCATAAACTCTACAAACAAAAACACTTGGGTCATAACATAACAATACATAATCATTTTAATAGAGGAATAAACTCATTCTGCTATCACAAGACAGTGTAACAGTGCAACAGTGTAAACGAAACTCTATTAATTATGTTAATTATTCATGACCAAGTGCATGCTGGGAAGAGGCAAAATGGGACTGAAGCCATTTATTCCATGTGTAGGCTTGTGTGAACCACAAAAACGGCTTTTAGCTCGTGCTGCACTACACAAAAACAACATTTGGTTAACTTATTGTATACCGTCAATAGACATTCTCAACAATTCAATGGTTTTCACAGATTGCTGCACGTTTATTGCATGTGTGGTTTCTGTTCAGTAGCTCGTGATCTTCAGCTCAGACGGTCTCAGACTGAACAGATTGAGAGAAAGACGTTCTTCAGTCTGATATCGGCTCCTGCGCTTCACCAGATCAAACAATCAGCTCACCTATAATGGTTCAATCTCTTACTGTGAAGGCCAAGATTCAGCCGTCAGCCTGCAGGAGCTCTTTACACCCGGAGAAATCCCCATTCATCTCAATGGCAGCTGCTCGGCAGGAGACACAGAGCTTGAACCGAAAGAACACACGCAGTACACACAGAGAAATCCATTTCATGAGTTAGTCCAATAAAAATAAAATAATTAAATTAAACATTTAGTTAAATTAAATTAAAATTTAATTAAATAAAAAAAATTATAATAAAAAAATAAAATAAAAAAATATATAAATAACTTTAAATAAAATTAAATACAAATATTTAAAAACCTAAATAAAAATAAAATAAAATTAAAAAACATAAATAATAAAATAAAATAAAATAAAATAAAAAAATAATAATAATAAGAAAATAAAAAATTAAATAAAATTTTAATAAAAAAATTAAAAAACATAAGATAAAATAAAATAATACAAATACAAACAATACACAAATTAAGCTCAGATGAGCTTTGTTTGTAACATACACAATTATACAGAGTATAACCAGCAGTGAAATGTGTTCTCTGTATTTAACCCATCCAAGTGCACACACACCTGGAGCAGTAACTTTAATTAAATACATTTTTGGTTGTTGGATGTTATTAAATAAATAAATACATTAAAATAAATAAATAATAATTAAACAACATATGAAGGGCAGTTATTATATTATTTGTCAAACTCTGGTGCAGAGAACATGCATGATAACAAATATTAGGCTAAAACGAAAGAGACCACATTAAACTTTCTTATTCACTGTTTGATTACATATGAAGAGTTCATTATCAAAAACAGATAACTCAGTTTTTACCAATTCTCAAAAATCATATTTATTCACTGTGCATCTCAACGAATTTTACATTGTAATAATATTTTACAATTTTACAATGATCAAATAAACACAGCCAGAGCAGAAGAGACTTCGTCCAAAAATCTTACCAAACCCCAACTTTTTGTACTTTTTGCATAATAATCAATCTTGCACTAGATAGTCAATTATATCATGCAGACAACAGTGACTATCACACTGAGTGAAATGACCAGAACACAACCATCACACCATTGTAGTCACATGAACACTTATTATCCACAATCTGTGTCTAGTTGTGTGAGTCTCTCAGATCAACATAATAATGCGCATCAAACACAATCGCTCCGCTTCAGAAAGAACAAGATGTTGCTTTACAATTGTCTGTAAATTATCAGAGCAGCGAGAGACTTGCCATCATCCACCTGACATCTGAGCACAGGTAGCACACTAATGAGGGATCATTACAGCTGCGAGAAGCCATGCACCGATCCTTCTGAGCCCGTCGGGTGTTTCATGCCAGAATAACAATAATGTGGCCGCCACCACATCAGGTATGGCGAGTCAATTAAGCAGGATATTTCTCCTGGACAACAAAGAGTTTGTCGAGCTGAAAATGTTAGGTGTGTTTCTGGATCTGTAGCGGTCGGTCATTTGCATCAGGTCTTTCTCAGATACATTGATTTTGTGGTTAAGACGGATGAGTGGAAGGCTATGAGGTTTTGGAGCAGAGTGCACTCGTTTGGCCCTAACGTGACTCATTAGGTCAGCAAACATCATCTAATTAGTATTTGAAAAGCTTTTAGGTTTTAGCACATTGTAATTGGTTTGAATAGACAATATATGAACAGCTTCTAAAACATACAGTTTGTTGGGTTGAAGTATAAATAATAGAAGTCAATGAGAAATACTCATTTAGATATTTAAGCAACCCAACAAAAAACTGGTTTATATGTTTTTGAAAGAAGAGCAGACTCTTTTACAAAGACATGCAGGTGTTTATGAATCTGAATCTTTTTAGATTTAAACATGAATTTAAATTAATATATTTATATAAAATCACTTTATTAAATATGTTGATAGGATTGCCATCATAATTGTAAAACAAAGTACATGTTTAGCAAAGTACAAGTTGTCTGTTCAAATGACTGAAAACTTTGGGGTCAGTAAAACATTTTTTTGAGAGAAATTAATATTTTTATTCATCAAGAATGCATGACAGTTAAGATATTTATGTTAAAGTTTTTTATTGTTTTATATTGTTCTCTTTATCCTTTTATTCATCTGTGAATCCTGAAAAATAAAATTAATTGTGGTTTCCAGAAAAATATATTGATAATAATCAGAATATAATAAATCAGATAATAATCAGATTAATAATAATTTATTGAGCAGCATATTGTATATCGTTATGATTTCTGAAGATCATGTGACACTGAAGACTGGAGTAATGATGCTGAAAATACAGAAATAAATTACAGTTTCACACATATTCACATAGAAAACTGATTTTAAATTGGAATAATATTTCACAAATTTTACTGTATTTGAATCTAATAAATGCTGCCGTGGCGAGCAGAAGAGACTTCTTTCAGAAACATTAATAAATATATATATATATTAGTGGTGGGCCGTTATGCTGCCGTGGCGAGCAGAAGAGACGTGCTTTGCGAAACATTAATACGTGAGACTCTTATCGGCGATAAAAAAAATATCGCTGTTATCTATTAGTCAAAGTGGCCGTGGGAGCTGGGTCTATACGGTAACGTGCTGCGTTAGCTACGCGATGACTTTCACCCTCGGGCGATAAAAAAAATTTATCGCCGTTAATCTATTCTCAATAGTTGGGTTAGCCGAAGCTGGGTCTACTGTAGGGGGCGAGAACGAGTCTTCGAAGCTAGGCTCGCAGTCCGTGACTTTGGACAGACCCTGAACGGCTGGTAGCGCTATATGGTATATAGCCGAATTGCACTGTAGGGGGCGAGAACAGTCTTCGAACAAAGCTCATCTATCAGTCATCGCAGTCCGTGATGGACAATTGTTATGGCTTTTCACGGCTGAAAGATCTATGTGGTAATACAATCGGGCAACTTTACATGGCCGACAATATGATGTTAATCCAAATGTGCGCTCATCTATCATTCATCAACCTCAAATATGGCTTTTCATCTGAAAGATGTATGTAGCGCGTTTGCTGCAGGCAAGGCTCCGGTACATGGCCGCTCAATATGATGTTAACCTAGATCTCCGAAATTCTTCGTGCGCTATTGAAGTGTTTGTGTGGAAGCGCGTTTGCTGCAGGCCTAATACAGGCTCCGGTGCGCTCACTTGCTCTTAAAATCTCCGTCATTTGTGTGTCATACAGATAAAAGTCAGCCTAATACATCTTTCGAAACGTTGCGCTTTTCAGCAAACAGGATGCGCTTTACGTTTATTTGTGTACACTCAGAATAACAACGAACTCCCGTGTCACGTTGCGCTTTTAAGCAAACAGGATGCGCTGTGTGTAGGTCTCATGTGACGTTACTGTGAGAATTCACTCCCGTGTCACCCTCTGCTACCACATCGAACCTGTGTGTATGCCTAACGTAACATACTGTGAAATTACCACATCAGACGTGACGTGCTAACAGCCGCCGGGTTTGCTGGATGCAGGGAAAATTTATTTTTAAGAAGCTTCCCTATGAAGCCGCCGGGTTTGCTTGGAAAGGGAACATTTATTTTTAAGTTCAAGCTTCCCAACCTCTTGGAAACTGTAAACAGTACAGTCATCACGACCTCTTATGTAGGCCTACAGTTCAAAATTCATGTTTAACTGAATAAACAGTAAACACAAGTACATAAACTTATTGAACAGTAGTTTATCTTCGCCAATTACATAGTTTATTTTCATCACCAATTAGAACATCATAGTCAAGAAGTTTGTGAGCTTTCTCAAGCAGTTTGTGGAAACAGGAGATGCAGTCCCTGGTCTGGAAACAGGAGATGCGCCAGCCCCTGGTCTAATGCACCACCTGGCTTCAAAGACTTACTTTTAGAAACCCATTATTTGGGTTCTCAAAGACTTACTTTTAGTCATGCCTTCGGCATTTGGGAATTCAAAGCACACATATTCATTTTGAATGCCTAGATCGGCAGAATAATCAAATGAGATTTTAATTCCAAAATTAATCTAATAATCTAGATAAAAAAAATATATATATAAATATCTAAATTGGGATTTTCCATTTACCTCTATTTTTATACTACTACTTTTTAAGCATAACCAAAAAAAATCAGCATTTTTAGAATGAAAAACTAAAACAGTATATTTCTAATATACCTAAATATGGGATGCATCTTTTTTGATATCTTTAGTAAACACGATTTAACACCAAAATAAGCAGCATTTTGAAAAGGGATAATAAATACTAAAGCTGCTTCTATCATTTAATATTTTTACTTTATGTTTTTAAGCTTTGCATGAGTGATAAATAAATCATCCATAATCTGTTGCAAATTGAATTAGTTTCAATGATTTATGTGATTACAAACACATTTCCATTTTCTCTAAAATGTGCAAAAAGGACTTTTGAATTATGTTGGCTTCGGAAAATACACAAATCTTCTCCTAGTGCGAGCCAATTTGTCTGTAATATTAAACGTATTTGTCACAGGATCTCATTAACATGAATAATTTGTTAAGTACGCGTCCTCTGTAATAAATAATGTTAAATAACTGAAATCTCCATGCAGAAAAACATCTGTGATTCAATGGGGAGAATTGCACAGCTCGTTTGCTGCTTTTAGTTAATTGCCAGAGCCTCTAACAATTCCTTTCAAAGCAGGAGGTAGAGTAGATCGATAAATTTGACCTTTTAGACAGTATTTTCAGTCACTGACAGATCCAAGTGCAGCACAGCTAATACATCCTCGCTGTCTCACTGTCAGCTGCCGCTCGTTATCTTCACTGATAATGACTTATAAACTTCTCTAACTTCTCAGTCATTTCCAGCACGAGTCTCAGCACGGATCCTGGATGCTCAACATGAGCACTGAGAGCTCAAACTCGTCTTCGTCAACTAGGAATACAGCAGAACGAGTAGATGTTGATGTAAACGCTGTTCCGGGATTCAGAAACACACACATCTCTGTCTGAATGCAAATGATGCATGTGTGCCACCCGGAAACAAGTCTTATTCAATATGGCTGCTACTAAAATAATAAAACTCACCTTTAAAGTTGTTCAAATTAAGTTCTTAGCAATGCATATTACTAATCAAAAATTAAGTTTTGATATATTTAGGGGAGAAAATGTACAAAATATCTTATATTATAATATATAAATGTTATAATATATAAATGTATATCAAAATATCAAAATATTATAATATATAAATGTACAAAATATCTATCTTAATATCTTATTTGGGGCATATAGAAAACCTAATGACCCATACAATTTTGGGCATTGCTGTAATACACCAGAGACTTAAGACTGCGTCTGTGCTCCAGGGTCGGATATATACAGGTCCAAAGGTGTAAGATCTCATGGACAATGTCATTCATTTATTCAAACCTTGAAATGAGCAGAACATTTTTTGTTTATCTTTGGTAAAAAAAAAAAAAAAAAGTAGTTCAGATATAAACCAAATAAATAATTAAAATACAGCATTATTTCCATGCCTCTAAACACATTGTTACAAATTAGTTATATTGGTTACACAAACTCCTTATAAATGGCAATAATCAAAGTTTTGCACAAACACCATTTTTATGTTCAATTATTAGTACTTTATTTATTTATTTTTTTAAAGTGAAAGCTGGAAACATTCAGAAACATTCAAAAAGTTGATAGTTATAGTTATAGTTTTTCCAACCCTGTTACCAAAATATAGATCTCGACTATATAATTTTAGAGTCCGATTCCAGTAATGTTTTAACTTTTAGAGAAAAAAACGTATTTATAAATAACATAATTCTAAATGCCAAAAATTAAGCAATCACTGTTACAGGTTTGGACCAAATGTTGTTGATTTTAATTTAATACTATATTTTATGTAAATTCAATAAACAAATGTTTGTTAATTTTTCTAAATATTTCCAACAGAACATTTTACGTATAACCAAGAACATAAAATGAACATACAATTTTAAAGAAATTACATATATATATATATATATACACACACTCACCGGCCACTTTATTAGGTACACCTGTTCAATTGCTTGGTAACACAAACTGCTAATCAGCCAATCACATGGCAGCAACTCAATGCATTTAGGCATCTAGATGTGGTGAAGACGACTTGCTGAAGTTCAAACCGAGCATCAGAACGGGGAAGAAAGGGGATTTAAGTGACTGAACGTGGAATGGTTGTTGGTGTCAGACGGACTGCTCTGAGTATTTCACAAACTGCTGATCTACTGGGATTTTCACACACAACCATTTCTAGGGTTTACAGAGAATGGTCTGAAAAAGAGAAAATATCCAGTGAGCGGCAGTTGTGTGGATGAAAATACCTTGTTGATGTCAGAGGTCAGAGGAGAATGGACAGACTGGTTAGAGATGATAGAAAGACAACAGTAACTCAAATAACCACTCGTTACAACCAAGATCTGCAGAATACATCTCTGAACACACAACACGTCAAACCCTGAAGCAGATGGACTCCAGCAGCGGAAAACCACACCAGGTTCAAGGATCAAGGTTTTTTTATTCGTCACATACTCGTTTATACAGGGTATAATCAGTAGTGAAATGTAAATCAGGTCAGGTCTGCTCAGTGGACAGTGCAACATATGTAACACAACACAAGAGAATATACATATAAATATAGGTTACATTTTTTTTTTTTATAATAATAATAAGAAAAAATAAAGAGTAAAATGTGCAATACAGTTTACTGTGGACTTAATAAATAGTAATATGAACCGGGATGTGCAAGAGGAATGTGCAAACAGGTTGTACCGGGTATATACACATAGCAGCAATACGGATGATGGAGAATAGTGAATATCTTACAGTTTATTAAATTGAGTCCTGTTGATGTTATGAGACTGAGTTTGAGTTTAGGAGCCTGATGGCCTGAGGGAAGAAGCTCCTCCTCAGTCTCTCAGTTTTTGCCATCATGCTCCTGAAGCGCTTGCCAGATGGCAGTAAACAGAAAAGATGGTTTTCCACCCCGGTGGGTGAGTTGAGTCCTTGATGATTTTAGCAGCTCTGCTTTTGCAGCGTTTGATGTAGATGTCCTGCAGAGAGGGGAGAGCAGACCCTGAGATGCGCTCAGCTAAGCGCACGACTCTCTGTGCAGTCCTGGTTTGAGGAATTTCCATACTACACTGAGATGCAGACAATACACTTTCTATGGCCCCAGAATAGAAAGTTTTCAGGATAGCTGGTGAGACCCTGAATTTCATCAGCTGTCGCAGATGGTACAGTCTTTGCCTGGCTTTATTCACCTGTGTTTGAATGTGTGTAGTCCATGTCAGGTCCTCAGAGATGTTTACACCGAGGTACTTGAAGTTGCTCACCCTCTCCACAGGGGTCCCACTGATCATAAGAGGAGTGTAGGGCCGCTGCTGTCTCTTCCTGAAGTCCACGATCAGCTCTTTGGTTTTGCTCACGTTCAGAGAGAGACAGTTGTCCTGGCACCATGATGTGAGTCTCTCCACCTCATCCAAGTATGCGGCCTCATCATTGTTGTTAATGAGGCCCAGAACCACAGTATCATCTGCAGCAAATTTAACAATAGGTGGAGCTGTGAGAGGACACACAGCGTGGGTGTAGAGAGAGTAGAGCAGGGGATTCAGGACACACTGTGGGGCTCCAGTCAGGGTGATGGAGTGGAGGTGAATTGTCCCATTTTCACCACTTGAGGTCTGCCGGAGATCTTGTCCAGTCTGTTACGGCATATTAATAGGGTGAGGGGACGGATATTAATAGGATTCCAGCCACAGCCAACAGATCACAGTACACACATGAAGTTAAATGATTTATTAAAGAAATAAATAAATCAAGATTGGATAAGGAGCATTGTCAGAGAGGCCCAAGGCCAAAATAACAAACATAAGAACTAAATAAAAGAAAACATATAAATGTCTAGTTACAAATAAAATAAAATACAAGTGTACTTCCCTATCTCCCTAGACCAGAAAACACATCGCAAAGTTAGATCAAGATAAATAGAGACCTCTCCTATTCCAGGAATTAAACACAATAAATCAGAATCGAAATGTCACAAATAATAAACACAAAGCCGTTGGTGATCTGTTTAACGGAGCCGGAATCCGGAGCTTTCACGCCACAACAGCAAACGCCAAAGTGAGCTCCTCGTGTGCTTAACGCCGCCCTATTAAAGTCACCCGCTTCAGGATCCACCAGTCGCGTTCCTTGTGAAGAGCCAATCCCTGCACACATACAAGTCTACACAAAGCAACACACACGAAAACAACGATGCCAAGGATCGTAACCAGTCACAGAGTGAAGAGTTTAGACCTCGGCCTAAACTCCAAGGGTGCCGCTCCTGTCAGCTAAGAACAGGACACGGAGGCTACAATTCACTCAGGCTAACCAAAATTGGACAATAGAAGATTGTAAAAACGTTGACTGGTCTGATGAGTCTCGATTTATGCTGCAACATTCAGATGGTAGGGTCAGAATTTGGCATAAAGAACATGTTTTCTTGGCACACTTTGGGTCTCTTAGTACCAATTGAATCGTTTTGCCACAGCCTACCTGAGTATTGTTTGACCATGTCCATCCCTTTATGACCAGTGTACACCTGAGTCCAGCAGGATTGCACCATTCACAAAGCTCAAATCATCTACTGGTTTCTTGTCTATCCTTTACTTTATCACCAGATCTCAACTACACCTTTGGGTGTGGAGGAACGAGAGACCCATCATGGATGTGCAGACGACAAATCTGATGTGCTTCCAGACCAAAATCTCAGGAATTTTTCCAACACCTTGGTAATGCACAAAGAATGAAGGCATGAAGACAAAAGGGGGTCACAAAGCTAATAAAGTGGCCAGTGAAATCATCTCATCGGCGACGTGCTGCTGGTTTCGATAAAAAAAATTCGCCGTTAATCTATTCTCAAAGTTGGGTTGGGAGCTGGGTCATGACAATGACTTTCACCCTGTTCGGATGTATACTAGCCGAATTACTAGGGGGCGAGAACAAATGGAGGCTCCTCCACAGTCACCAGACATCCAAACACTCACCTATCATTCATCTCAATGGCTTTTCCTGAAAGATGTATGTAGTAGAGCAATATGATGTTAACCTTTGGCTATTGATGTGGTGGAACGAGAGATTCTCATCATGGATGCCTAATACATCTTTGCAGACGTTTATTTGTGTGACAAATAACAACGAAACTGCAGCAACTGTGTGATGAATTCACTCCCTATCATGTCAATATGGACCAAAATATCTATGAGCAATGTTTCCAACACCTTGTTGTTCAAAATCTATGCAGTTAGTAAACACAAAGAATGAAGGCCGTTTATTTTCATCACCAATTATCATGAAGACAAAAGGGGGTCCAACAGTTTGTGATGCATTTTGGAAACAGGAGAAGCCCCTGGTCTAGCACCTGGCTTGAGAAACCCGTGACTTACTTTTACCATTATTTGGGTAGCACACAATAATGCCTTCGGCAGAATTCAAATGGCCATTTTAATCTAGATTAATCAGATTAATTCCAAAATTAATCTGATTAATCTAGATTAAAAAAATTAATCTATGCCCACCCCTAATATACATATATATATATATATATATATATATATTCAAATAAATCTGATGTGGGACAGGACAAAACAATTAACAAAAAAAATAAAAAATATTTTTAATGGAGCGATACTAGAAGTTACTGTCTAATTGGGATAATCATTTGTCTAGCATATATAATAGTTCTTACAACACAAATCCCTGGGTTTTGTGACTGATGCGTTAAAAACAAGTATTCATGGAAAGAGCCAAATACAATTGAGAAAAGAGAAGAGCCTGTAATTGGGTCCTCAAAAGCATCCGGGTCATTCTGGTCATTACAAGGCCTGGAGAGAATGAATCAAACACAGTTAACACAGGGACATTTGAGAAGTTATAAATTACACATCAATTTGAGATGGGAAAATGCAGATCGCACAGAAGAAAAGGAATGGGAAGGAGAGGGGGGGGGGGGGATGTGCAATAAAATCATTAGTGTATTAATTATAGAAGGGAATGGAACACGTGTAGATTTGCTAATGAAGTGCCCCGTTACCCTTTCAGCATCCCTGAGTTAAAACCCTCACCTACAAATCTCATTTCAGCTCGCAGTCGAAGAACTATCTATTTATCGTGCAGGCATTGCTAACCGGATCATTATAAGTTCGATCTTTGCATAGAATTTGAATTACAGTCTCTATGTTCTGAATGCTAAAAATATATGACAGGAGAAAAACAGCATACGAGCGTGAGAAAGAACATTTAAATCAATCTTCACTTTTGACTTATTCAATGTCTTTTACTTGCCTTCAACTGTGGATTACATTTGATAAGGAGCAATTTTGACTTTCAATGTCTGCTCCATCAGGAGACCCGAGTCCGATCAATAGCAATTCGATTCACAAAACTCGATAGGACCAGAGCACGTTACGCAATAGTCAAGAGCCATTTCCTATTTCTTTTTTAATTTATTTTTAGGTACAATACAAATCCACTGCTGGAGAGAAGTGTTAGAAGAGATCAGACTCAGTTTTAAGAGATTCAATGCAATACAAGAATGAATCATATATTCTACATTCATTGCGACTATAAAATAAGATGACAAACAGGGTAAAATGAAAGAATAGTTTACCCCTAAATGAAAATGTGTTCACCTTCAGATCATCCGAGATCAAGATGAGTTTGTTTCTTCATCAGGTTTGGAGAAATGTCTCAGCAATGGATGCTCTGCAGTGAATGGGTGCCGTCAGAATGGGAGTCTGATAAAAACATCACAATAATCCACAGTCCATCAGTTATCATCTGGAGAAGACAAAAGATTAAACAAATCCATCAGGAAATATGAGTCTATAATCCATAATAACTCTTCCTCCAGTGAAAAAGTGCATCTGCTGTTGTCTCTCTCTCTCATCAAAATCCAGTCACGTATTTGGAGCTGTTTTGTCTTGAAAAAACCTTTTCACTGGAGCAAGAGTTATTATAGATTACGTATTTTAGTTAAAAACGTCTTAATAATGGATTTCGTTTTTTACAAACAAGCGCAATAGAAGAATATTCTGAGAGAATATAACTTTTCACTTCAAAATAACAAGTCATTGTGTGCCATACAGATCTAAATCGGTGTACCAGCAAGCCGTGTATATTTAGATGTCACCATAATAAGAAGCGTCCCTAAAATTAGTATGCGACTGTGAGTCTGCAGTATCTCCTTGCACGATATGCTTAGATTAAACATAATGATGTGCCATTGCAACAGCAAACAATTCAGTAATCGTCAACCTCGCAGCGGGGAAATTGCGAAGGTCATAATAGATTGTGACAGTTCATTACTTATTATTACTACCGGGATTAATACACCGAGTGCCGGCCGGCCCGCTGTGCCCCCGAGCCTCCACACAATCCATTATTTGCTTGATATTTGTTGGAAAATAGGTCAGAAAAAAGATGAGGCCCACACTTTCCCAGAGAGGAGCATTACGTGAGGCATATTTCTGTTCATCTTTATATGGAGGCTCAGCCCTGAGACAGACGCATAAGTTGCTGTGTCCACACCGGCTGAATCTATGCCTTTTGCTTTTTAATTGAGATTCAGCGCTGCAGAAAATTGACGGTGGGTCTCTGACACCGTGGGACTGATGACTTGCTGTTCGTCTCTTGAGGAGGATAAATTATTCATACTGAGAGAAGAGGACAAACAAACAGAATGTGAAAAATAAAGTAATAAAAATGAAGGGATTTTGCTTGAGCTTCGTTTCTTTCAGAGGAGTAATATTGATGTAGCTAGTGTGCACCAGAGAAGTGCACTATACTAGTATGCAGATCTGAAAATCATCAAATCACTTGCTTCATTCCTGAATAAATCAACCATTTTGAATGAATCAGTTGAATTTGTTAATTAATGACTCATCATAAAGACAATGACCTGTCGCTCAGAGGTTTCAAATGTAAAGTAGTTGTATATTATTTTATATTTAAAATAAAGACAATGACCTGTCGCTCAGAGGTTTCAAATGTAAAGAAGTTGTATATTATTTTATATTTAAAACTTACACAACAATGTGCCTCAGGATCTCGTCACGGTATCTCTGTGCATTCAAAATGCCATCAATAAAATGCACCTGTGTTCGTTGTCCATAACATACGCCTCCCACCGCCACCATACCATAACCCCACCGATCCACACCATGGGCCACTCGATCCACATCGTTGACATCAGCAAACCGCTCACCCACACGACGCCATACACGCTGTCTGCCATCTGCCCTGTACAGTGAAAACCGGGATTCATCCGTGAAGAGAACACCTCTCCAAAGTGCCAGACGCCATCGAATGTGAGCATTTGACCACTCAAGTCGGTTACGATGACGAACTGTAGTCAGGTCGAGACCCCGATGAGGATGACAAGCATGCAGATTAGCTTCCCTGAGACGGTTTCTGGCAGTTTGTGCAGTAATTATTTGGTTTTGTAAACCAATTGTTGCAGCAGCTGTCCGGGTGCCTCGTCTCAGACGATCCTGGAGGTGAAGATGCTGGAGGACCTGGGCTGGTGTGGTTACACGTGGTCTGTGGTTGTGAGGCCGGATGGATTACGTGGTCTGCGGTTGTGCCAAATTCTCTGAAACGCCTTTGGAATGGCTTATGGTAGAGAAATGAACTTTGGAGATTCTTATGGTAGAGAAATGAATTCAGCTCTGGTGGATTCATTCCTGCAGTCAGCATGGCAATTGCAGCTCCCTCAAAACATACGACATCTGTGGCATTGTGCTGTGTGACAAAACTGCACATTTTAGAGTGGCCTTTTATTGTGGCCAGCCTAAGGCACATTGTGCTGTGTGACAAAACAATAATCATTGTAGCTGTCTAATCAGGATCTTGATATGCCACACCTGTGAGGTGGATGATTATCTGTTCACTAACACAGATTTAGACAGATTTGTGAACAAATTTGAGAGAAATAGGCCACACCTGTGAGGTGGATGATTATCTCGTTCATAGAAAAAGTCTAACACAGATCTTTAGACAGTTCAGCTCATGAACAATGGGGCAAAAACAAAAGTGTTGCATTTATAATTTTGTTCAGTGTAGATTAATATTAGAATGACTGGATTTCATCCTCAAAAATGCCAAACAACGATAAATGTGACCACATATTTAAATGATCAACATGTTTATAACTACTTATTGGATTAATTAAACATTAACCCAATAGTTTGTACAAAATGGCGAATAAAAACAAGGAAATCAGTATTATTTACTTAAAAAAGCCAATCATGTAAAATATTGTATGAAGAATTAAATATTATTTGTACATTAATGGATTTAGATTTTTTTTTTCTTTTTTAATAATTGAATGAATTACAGAGAAATAATAACCAGTAAAATAATTAAATAAATGCAATAGTTTAGCAATAGACAAGGTGAAAACTTCATGTTTGAAAACTTCAAACCCTCATGTTATATTCCCAAATCTTCAGTACCCTAGATTTTAGTACCTATTGCCAAACATAATCAATATTATAATAGAAAAAAAGATCCAAGATCCAAGTAACAAAATATAACCTTTTACCACAATACGTTTTGGTAACAAAATATAACCTTTTACCACAATACGTTTTGGCCACAATAATGGAAAATATGCAATACTTGTTTCTGGCCTCAACACCTTTAAAATTGCACATATGCGTATTCTAAATTGAATGTCAAAGCAACATTGGACCCCACTGATTTACATTTTATGGACAGAGAACCACTTAACATGATACACAAGAGATTAGGATGCATGATCAAAGTCTATATGGACAGTAATGACCAAATGGATCCCCAGCAAGCACGAAATGGAGCTGGATTTGCTGCCATGGCATACATATCCAAATGGACAACCGAAACATCAAGGCCTCAGCCTACATCTATAGTAAGTCTATGATTGTGTGTTGAGAGCCTGCAGCATCTCTGTCAAAGCTGCTTAGTCAGAATACATGATCACCATGGTAACTGTATGGTAATCGTGTTTACCTCTGTGGTACCGCAGCAGTACCTGTGAGGTCGCTCCGTTGTGATGCTATAATAACAGCGTGATTGCGCAGTTGTGGAGCTGGAACCTGCTAACAGCATATTTAAGAAGGTAGACAAACACTTGCATGCCAGATGCAAACACAGTACCTTAGTTTCCATACATTTGACAAGCCCAACATTTATCTCTTTTCCAGTCCACACGGCATTTGCTTGATTCGTTTTGGGAGGTTATTTTATCCTGTATACAACTTCAAATCATTCATAATAATAATAATACAAACTCATTCAAACATATTACATATATATGAGATTATTCAAATATAGATGACATGAACTCAATAGCATCTGCACAAAAAGTAAACTAAATTTCACGTTAGTGTAAGTCACAATGCAAATACACTCATTTTAAATTACACTTACAAATTATTACATAATTTGTGAAATTCTGCATCAAACACATTTTAGCATTTAAATTAATATAAACAAATTTGGAATATTTGGTTTAATTTTTAACTTTAAAAAAGTGAACTAAAATGTTTGTCGACTAAATCTTGGTACCAGTCAAAATAAAATTCAAAGTAAAACTGACTAAAATAAATGCAACGTTGACTAAATTTAAGATATATATATTCAGCAAAAGACTTAATAAACATGAATACATAAAAAAAGTAAATATTATATATACTTATTTATTATAATGTTTAATATTTATTTATTTGAAAATACATACATGCACATTCTAATCACTCTTAATCTTGTCTAAAATACATTGCAACACAATTAATTAACCTTTACCTCCAGTTTGTGAAAGGTTAGCGAAAGGATGCTCCGAAGCAGGTTAGTTTTCATATCTTTTTATAAATATAACGGCAAAGTGATAAATGGTCACTTAGTATTCTGCTATCTGTTGACTATCATGAAATGCCCATGTCGTTCCACAATATGTTAATTTGCATTATAACCGCGATTAATCACGTACAATCAGCGCAGATATGAGGAGAACAGAGACTCAGTAATGAAGCACTTTCCTTAGGGCCCTTTGCTCAATGAAACGATGACACATGGCAACTGCAGCAAATCAGCCAAAGGATTCATTATGCTGCTAAGAGCTCGCTCAGGAGCCTTTGTGCTCTCTTAACCAGACGTGTCAAAATAATACACAGTCCCCTCCCAATCTTTCTCAATGACACTTAGAATATGAATTATGACTGCAGCAACAAAACACTTTGGGGAATATTACAAGAGACCACCGTAAATTACACAGCGTTGCTGGGGCAACATAAAAACAACTTGCAACAATAAAAAATAAATAAATGTGAAACCAACATACAACCTAAAAAAAAACTACTTAAGATCAATGTACAACCTAAAAAAACTAATTAAGATCATTTTACAATCTAAAAAAAACTACTTAAAATCAATTTATAACCTTGAAAACTACTTAAAATAAAATGTACAACCTTAAGAAAAATTTATAATCAATTTACAACCGCAAAAAACAACTAAAATCAATTTACAACCTTAAAAACTACTCAAAATCTATTTAAAACCTTTAAAAAACAACTGAAAAGAAACATACGAGCTTAAAATCAATTTACAACCTTAAAAACAACTTAAAATCAATTTACAATCTTAAACAACAACTTAGAACTTTAAAAAACAACTTAAAATCAACTTACCACCTAAAAAATCTAATTAAAATAAATTTACAACCTTAAAAAACTACTTAAAATCAATTTTCAACCCTGAGAAAACAACTTAAAATCAATGTACAATCTTAAAAAAACTATTAAAAGTCAACCTACAGCATAAAAACAATGCAAAATTAATATCAACCTATGAACAAATTGATAAAAAACTATCTAAAATCAACCCATAGGCTACGACTTTAAAAACAAACAAACAAACAAACAAACAAACAAAACACAACTTAAAATTACAGCCTTAAAAACTACTTCAAATCAATGTACAACCTTAAAAACTACTCAAAATCAATGTACAATCTTAAAAACAACTTAAAATATATTTAAAACCTTAAAAACAAATTAAAATCAATTTACAACCTTAAAAAAATATATTAAAAGTCAACCTAAATCCAAAAAAAAAAAAAAAAAAAAAAACTAACAAAAAAAAATCTACTAAAATCAACCTATGAACAAATTGATAAAACAACTATCTAAAATCAAGCTAGGCTGCGACTTTAAAAACAAACAAACAAACAGACAAAAAAAACAAAAACAATTTACAACCTAAAAAAACTAAACTATTAAAAATCTACTTATAACCTAAAACAATTTAAAATCAACAACTTCATATCAACCTATAAACAAATTGATAAAAACTATCTAAAATCAACCTAAGCTACAACCTAAAGCAACAAACAAACAAACAAAAAAACAACAACTTAAAATCCATCTAAAACCTATAAATTGAATCTGAAAATCAACCTACAAAATAATAGAAAATAAACTACATAAAGAAATGTTTAAAAATAAAACAAAATAAAACCAGTGTTTCTGTTTTATTTGCATGTCAGTGTTTAAAATGAGTGAAACTCTTTCTTGCATGTTTTGTAAAGCTGTCTGAATCTTGAAACTAAACATATAAATTCTCTGTTGACTTATAATAATGCTGCCTGCTAGTTTCTGCCATCAATCAAATCCTTTCATAATGTGAGTAAGAGAAACATTCGTGTCAAGAGAGAATTCAGTAGAAAGAACAGCTCTTACCTCATTTACTCCAAAGTTTTCTAGTTTGATGGATTGCTTCTCAGATATCTCTGGCTTTATCTTTGTTCTTCACAAAAACTTTAATTTCAAGCACTTGTCATTATGATTATGGCATGAACTGAACAAACAGTTTTTAAAACAATTACAAAGAATCTCAAACTAAATATGTTGTGAAAATGTGGTTGTTTTGATGTATTTGTTAATTAAAAGACCGTAACATTTTAATTTCTGTTTAATTGCCTGAGAAATTATAAAAACAATATTTTCCATTACCTACCCAAAGATCAAAACATAATTATGTTTTAATAAAAATAAAATGTTGTTATCTTCATTTCCTTGAATTTTAGTTCTGGTCTGAGAAAAACTAATGTGCAATGCATTATTGATTGATTGATCGATTGATTGATTGATTTATCTATTTTTCTTGTTATGAAAACTTCATTTTCTTGTGATCTCAGCATAAGGTTACTTTTATTATCTTTTCTACACATCTAACCAATCACTGTATGTTAAACATTGGTGTAATTAACATATTTAAATGCTCTAAACTTTAAACAGTGCTTTCAGGCGGATGCAGATAACGATTTTAAAAGCTTTTTAGAGCCTCTTGGATTCAACCCACTTTATTTTCCTCATCCATTTGAAATAAAATAATCCATAATTAATCTGTGAATTTGACCTGTTGTGTAGCGCAGCTTCTGATTGAAACAGAGTTATGATTTGATGACATCAGCACTGCTTTCTTTATTCAGAAACAGAAGTAACGTAATGATATTTGTGTATTTGATTATTTCATTTGGTTAGTCTAGTTAGTGCTGTTCTCGGATTACATGTCGGGCAACTTCGGTTATGTTGAGATGATGACACATTTAAGTGGTTAAGTTAAGTCATGTTACATTAAGAACATGAGTATATTAAGTCGTGATAATAAGAACATAAATGTTATGTTGAGATCACAATAAATGATCGTTTCTTATGTTGAGATCACAAGAACGATAAAATAAAGAATCGTAATAATTCACGACCTGTTATGGCTTCCAAACTGGAAAGTGTTTATATATATATATACTTATTTGTTCATAAACATGAATACGTGCAGTGCATATGTTAAAAATTAACAGAGCACCCTGTGAATCCTTTAATTTGTGTAATATTTTTTTTAGGTAGATTTTTAATAGTTTTGTATGCTGTTGGTTTATTTTAAGTTGTTTTTTAGGTGTAAGTTGTTTTTAAGGTTTTAAATTGAACTTTTTTTGAACCGCTCAATATTTTTCTTTCCTGAGCTTTTTTTTATCATTATTTTTGATAAAAAATAGTACATGTCTATTTTCAACCGCTCAATCTTTTTCTTCTTTCCTTTCTTTCTGTTGTTGTCATGACCTATTGCCCTGTTTCTGCTTTATAGGGTTTTCTGTGAACCAGAATATCATCATAAAAGCTTATTTTTCTCTCTGTTTAGCTTCTTAAAGATGATAGCAAAATTGCAGGCTTGGGTATTGCTGTGGGCATTAAACTGAGTAAGAGATCCGGAGATCTTTACGTTTATATAAAGAAGTAATTATGTTATGCCAGGGGAGTCACAGGGTCTTTATTTCAATGTCACTCTCTTTTTAGATGGTACATGTGATAAAACAAAACACTACTGGTAAAAATGTTGAGGTCAATGCTGTTAAACTGTATTTGATTTCTGTAATCAAAGCTGAATTTTCAGCATCATTACTCCAGTCTTCAGTGGATTCATGTTCACCGGTCACATGTAGACACAGTAGATCTGCTCACATTACGATGAACCGAGAGAGAGAAAGCATGATTCATAACACGGGCAATATATTACAGCTCTTCTCTTCTCACTGGATCTCCTCCTCCTGCAGCTCTCTCTTTCTTCCTCTTGCTCTTCAGGATCCTCATTATTCATATATCACCACATATAGGCATAGCGATGTGTGGATAGTTTTGAGTGCTATTGAGAATATTGTATTTTCTTTGCATAATTAACTCTGCACATATATATGAAAGCTTGATTCTGCCACAGAAAATCAATCAACAAATCAACAAATCAATCAATCAATCAATCAATCAATCAATCAATCAATCAATCAATCAATCAATCAATCAATCAATCAATCAATCAATCAATCAATCAATCGAATTTTATATCATTTCATTTATCAATCACGCTTTTATCAATCATTGCATCAATCAGTTTCTACCAAGCTCTTGCTTTCTTGGGAATCAAAGGTAACTATCTTGGCGTTGCTAGCGCCAGCTCACAATTAAGTACTTTAAGAAAAATGAATTTTATATGTCATCATTTGCACTTTGTCTTGCAGTTCTGAGGAAAATAGTCATATGAACACCGAATTGTGAAATATAAGCACAGAATTTCAAGATATTATCAGAATTTTACAAATATAAGCAAAGAATTGCAAGACACAAACTCAGGCTGAATTGTTTACATCTTGTAATTCTATTTTTTCTGTCACAGAATGAATGAATGAATAATAAATTGTGACTTTTTATCTCACAATTTGGATTTTGTAGGTATATATATAAAGCATCTTGAGATGCATTGCCAAATGGATTTCAGACTGTGATTGAGTGCCCCATAACACACTTTTCTGTGGTTCATTGGCATTCAAAAGACTAGACTCTCTGCTTCCTTTGAAAAATCATTTGGATTATATTTCTCTCTTTGTAAGTTGGCAAAATTGCTCAGTTGGAGTGACACTGCTTAAATCCATGAGCTTATTAGCTCACGCTGGTGGCAGGAATCTCATTGTATTAAAGCATTACTTTAACTGCTCTTCCACTGGAGTCCTTGCTCTCGCAGAAGCACACGGATGTATCCACCGATGAGGTCCCTGTATTATTCTGCAGTGTGTATAATAAAAGTCTTGATATAATTGCATAATATCATCTGTACTTAGGTTAAGATTTACCGACTTTCTCATCTGAGCTGATTAGCAGTCTAGCGCCTGTCAAAATATCTAAATGACGTAGATCATGTCAAAAAAGGCAATAAATGCTGATACTGTTTACAGAAGCAGAGTGTGGATTCCAGGGGTTCGCTTCCAGCATCGTTAGCTAACTATGGCTGCAGATCCCATTGAACTCTAATGGTAATGACGAAACTTGAACACAATTGAGCTATTGTTAAGCCCCTCCCCTCGAACGCAGACTAGACAATGGCAGCCGAGTATCAGTTACACGGGGAGGAACTCGGACATCTTTAGGTTTCAGCGGCATAGAGAAACATTGGAGGATCCGAAGCTGGCATTGGTTTTATGGGGTTTATGCTTCAAAAATGTTAAAACGATGCTCCTGGGGTACTTGTAACACTGATTCCAGGTATCCTGAGAGGATGGGCAATATCATTTATTACATTACATTTCCTGAATCCAAACAAAACAGAGCAAAATGTCCATAAGTATTCAACCCCAATACAAATGAAGACAAAAACATACATTTTCTGCTTGTCATACACTCATTAAGTTACACTTTTCATCTGCTCAAGCAGAACGTTAATGTTATCTTCAGCAAGGTATCTCTGGCTAAAACTAGCTAACAGTATACAGTTACTGAGTCCATGCTAATGTACAAACCTAAATAACTGACTGATCATGTCTTGTGTAAACGAAGGTCTACATTTCAGTGCCTCTCCCTATTAAACTGGTTAATTGTTAACAAATTATAGCTCTTTATTTTTCTTTCAATTCATCTCTTCTTTATTCCTTTTAATTTGACAAGAGACCCCCTAGTTTTTGCAGCTTTTGTATATTGATATGGTCATGGCTTCTCTGTGCTCAACATTTAAAATATCATTTACCTATTAAAATGTAATCATTTCAAACCAAAGTGCTTTAAAATAAATGAAATTCATGATCAAGTTTTCACTGACAGACAAAAATGAAAAAGACTGACATGGTTAAAATGATTGATATCTTTGGCTTTCCAGACATGTTAAAATGCACATATAAATACTTTTTTTCTCCAGGTGGGTAAATGCTCCCAAACAAGCTCAGTTTTTGTACCTCAGTATTTCTCATGGTGTGCAGTCATAATGGTGAATACATGCAGGTTTGAGTCTTTACCTTAACACACAGACTTTATCATCGTTATCTAATAATTCCCTTGTTCCTGTATGTCTCTAACAAATATATAGTGTATATTTCACAACATAAACATCTGCTGGACACATGTCATTTCTTGTAGGACAGTTACAGTAAATGGGAAATATTCCTAGATACATTTTTCCCATCTCCTGAGCTTAAACTCATTATAAACTAACAACACTAATGCATTTCGGGCTTAAAAAAAAAAAACTCCACAAATCTGTGCGATGTTCTTCTTTGGAAGACATGCAGTTACAAAGTAAACTAAACATAAAACTTTCAAGCTTCAAAAATGACTCATAAAACTCATAAAAGCTGTCCATATGACTCATTCCAAGTCTTCTGAAGTGGTTCGCTACAGCTTTGTGTGATGAGCAGAACGATTAAATAAGATTAATTAAGTAAGTTAAAGCTAATCTTGGCCTCCAGTGCGATGTTAACCGCCGCGACCGAATCATTAAGTCAGCGAGCTGAACTCGAGAACCGGATCAGTGCGGTTTTGTGAACTGGCTCAAGTGCTTCATTGAAAAGACCGCAATCAGATTTCAGCATTTCTCTCATGAAGCTGGGGCGAATGCCAAGATTCAGTACCTTATTAAATTGTGTCCTCATTTGTCTTCAGACGACTTGGAATACAGCACACGAGTCAAGGAGACCTCAGCTGTGATACTTTTATTGTGTTTTACAAGTCCCTCACTTTCATTATATTATGAAAAATTATTTTCTGCAAAAACTTTACTTTTTGTGTTCCACAGAAGAAATAGTCATGCGGGTTAGGAACAACATGAATGATGCATTTATATAGCGCTTTATTGTGTATTGCTGTACACCCAAAGCGCTTCACAATTATGTGGGGGGACTCTCCTCAACCACCACCAGTGTGCAGCATCCACTTGGATGATACAAGACAACGGCGCCAGTGTGCTCACCACACACCAGCTACAGGTGGAGAGGAGAGAAAGACATGGAGACAATCAAGTGTATGCTCTCACCACACACCAGCTACAGGTATTGTGACTCATAGAGACAATCAAGTGTATGTCACCACACACCAGCTACAGGTGAGACATAGAGACAATCTATGCTTTCACCACACACCAGCTACACATGTCAAGTGTATGGCTACAGGTCACAATCCTCAACCTACCAATCAAGTGTATGCGCTCACCACACACCAGCTACAGGTCATAGAGACAATCAAGTGTATGCGCTCACCACACACCAGCTACAGGTGGAGAGGAGAGAGAGACATAGAGACAATCAAGTGTATGCGCTCACCACACACCAGCTACAGGTAGAGATAGAGCCAATCAAGTGTATGCGCTCACCACACACCAGCTACAGGTGGAGAGGAGAGAGAGTCATAGAGACAATCAAGTGTATGCTTTCACCACACACCAGCTACAGGTGGAGAGGAGAGAGAGACATAGAGACAATCAAGTGTATGCGCTCACCACACACCAGCTACAGGTGGAAAGAAGAGAGAGAGATAGAGCCAATCAAGTGTATGCGCTCACCACACACCAGCTACAGGTGGAAAGAAGAGAGAGAGATAGAGCCAATCAAGTGTATGCGCTCACCACACACCAGCTACAGGTGGAGAGGAGAGAGAGTCATAGAGACAATCAAGTGTATGCACTTATCACACACCAGCTACAGGTGGAGAGGAGAGAGAGACATAGAGCCAATCAAGTGTATGCGCTCACCACACACCAGCTACAGGTGGAAAGGAGAGAGAGACATAGAGACAATCAAGTGTATGCGCTCACCACACACCAGCTACAGGTGGAGAGGAGAGAGAGTCATAGAGCCAATCAAGTGTATGCGCTCACCACACACCAGATACAGGTGGAGAGGAGAGAGAGTCATAGAGCCAATTAAGTGTATGCACTTATCACACACCAGCTACAGGTGGAGAGGAGAGAGAGACATAGAGCCAATCAAGTGTATGCGCTCACCACACACCAGCTACAGGTGGAAAGAAGAGAGAGAGATAGAGACAATCAAGTGTATGCGCTCACCACACACCAGCTACAGGTGGAGAGGAGAGAGAGTCATAGAGACAATCAAGTGTATGCGCTCACCACACACCAGTTACAGGTGGAGAGGAGTGAGTCATAGAGACAATCAAGTGTATGCACTTATCACACACCAGCTACAGGTGGAGAGGAGAGAGAGACATAGAGCCAATCAAGTGTATGCGCTCACCACACACCAGCTACAGGTGGAGAGGAGAGAGAGAGATAGAGCCAATCAAGTGTATGCGCTCACCACACACCAGCTACAGGTGGAGAGAAGAGAGAGACATAGAGACAATCAAGTGTATGCGCTCTCCACACACCAGCTACAGGTGGAAAGAAGAGAGAGAGATAGAGCCGATCAAGTGTATGCGCTCACCACACACCAGCTACAGGTGGAAAGAAGAGAGAGAGATAGAGCCGATCAAGTGTATGCGCTCACCACACACCAGCTACAGGTGGAGAGGAGAGAGAGACATAGAGACAATCAAGTGTATGCGCTCACCACACACCAGCTACAGGTGGAGAGGAGAGAGAGACATAGAGACAATCAAGTGTACGCGCTCACCACACACCAGCTACAGGTGGAGAGGAGAGAGAGTCATATAACCAATCAAGTGTATGGGGATAATTAGGAGGCCATGATTGACAAGGGCCAGTGGAGGGAATTTGGCCAGGACACCGGGGTTACACCCCTTCTCTTTACGAGAAGTGCCATGGGATTTTTAATGACCACAGAGAGTCAGGACCTCGGTTTAATTTCTCATCCGAAAGACTGTGCTTTTTAACAATATAGTGTCCCCGTCACTAGGCGTTAGGACCCACACAGACCACAGGGTGAGCACCCCCTGCTGGCCTCACTAACACCTCTTCCATTCATATTTCACCTAGACCTTTACTCATAAAGGTGCACATGAGTACAACACGTTTAAAGTTTGTGTGCCCACAGAGATCGAATTGTTTCTCCCTCCACGTTCCTGTCAATTCTTCATTGTCCTGTTCAATGAAAAAAAAAGACCATTAAGTGCCTCTATTTACAAACACCTCTATGGCAACTCTGTAAGCATTTATGGACCAAGACATTTAAAGGAATAAAGAAAATACATAAATTAAAAGATCAGTAAAAGAAATAGAGTTTATTGTAATCACTTTGAACTAACCCTACCCCTAAAATATATATTTTAAAACATGCACATATTTAATCTTAATCATAAGCCTGACATGTCAAATGTCGCTCTGTTAATGCCATCATAACAGTTTTCAAATATTACATGTATTGGTACTTATATCTTTTATTGAAGCTTGTTTCTTCCAAAATAAAACAAAACAAGTTTATTCTGTGGCAATAAATTAATTAAATTAATAAAAAAAATTGCAAGATGTAAAACTAAAATGATCATTGCTGGAAATGGTTCAAATGCACAAAAAAATCTGGAAAACCAAAGAATTTGTTCAGGACACTCAAGGCACTTTTGAAATATCACCAAGAAAAAAAATATACGCATATGCTGTCTAATTGAAATGTTCTATGTATTTAATGTAGATACTTTGACAAAATTCAGTTTGTATTTTTAAACTTTAAAGTGCTAATCATGCACCCCCTATACATTTACTTTTAAAGAACATATACTGACATGCTTAGCATTCATTTTATTTTCATTACTAATATTTGAAAGGCATTCAATTCTTACATTTACCTTTATATAACTTACAGAAACCCTATTGAGATGTCTATTAAATGTTGTAGTAACTCTCAGTTATGAAACGTCAAACATACCGTTGTGAAACCGATAAAGTCATTTCCGCAATCACAACACAACAAGATTTGAAATGCTTCATATTTTCTGTAAAATATTCATTACATCGCTTTCATTTAGCATGCATGGGGCAAAACAGACAAGCAAAGCAATTAAAGCAGCAAATGTAGCAGCTGCTGCTGAAAATCCAGCCGTCTGACTGCTAACCCGCGGCTCCCCCGAGAACAATTGATTTGTGCCGACCAGCGTAATGACACTTGATGTCAATCACTAGCATTCTGCTGGCCAAATCCAATCCAGCCCGGGTTTCTGGGAAACAAACGTGGTCCTCTAACTTGATTTGTCAATGCACTGTGAGAGAGAGAGAGAGAGAGAGAGAGAGAGAGAGAGAGAGAGAGAGAGAGAGAGAGAGAGAGAGAGAGAGAGAGAGAGAGATCAGCATATCAGATGAAGCTACCGAGGAAGAGCCCAAAAGATGGCAGATGTTTTTGATCCATAAACTCTCAAACGTTGGAGACCAGGATTTGAAATGCAAACATAACGGGCCGCCTGAAATCTGAGTATTAACAAATGCTAATCACCCTGCTGTGTCCTGGCAATTTTCCTCAAACCCTGGTTTTAGTCGGCGTTTCTCATTGAGGAACCACCAGTGCATGGCGAACGCTTCACGGTTTACGCTCTCATAACATTATCTCGATAATGAAAGACTCCTGCGCTGTCTGTACACGAGCGACGTGCGTCTGCGGCAATCTGAAGAGCAGACACCAGATGATATATCTTCAGAAAACCTCTGATGGAGACTTTAGTGTGTTTTCAGCTCGACAAATAACTAATGCCATACTGGGCCGAGCAAATTAAAAACATGTAAATCCCAGTCAGCAAAACACACAACTATTATTAAAAAGCAAAGCTGAAAAAATACTTTTTTGCTCGAGTCAAAGGAAAGTAAATAGACTGAAAACACCGCTTGTCCCATTGATTTTGCGGTCTGTGGTCGACAGATGCAGATTATTCTGAATCTATGGCCCAAATTATTAAAATAATAGTATTTTCAGCAGCTAAAAAATGGTTTCAAGTCAGTTATTTCTATCTTTTGCTGTAGAAAATACCAGTTTATATTTCCGAACATTAATTTAGCCATTGATTTTGATAATCCAGTGATATTTTTGTGCTCGACACAGAGATCTGATCTGATCATCATCCAGTGACATGAAGAAACAGAACAAACTGAGACAGACGATACCAAATAATTTGTGGAACCTGAAAGAACAGCAGGCAGGACAAACAAGGGACTCGACAACAGCTATCACTAAACAAACAAACCAACAAACAAACAAACCACAGCTGTGGATCATCAACAAATTATTAAGAATCAAGCATCTCTAAACTTTTGTTCGAGGCCATTTTTATAAATTCAACTATTATTTTCCCTTGTGTAAACATCTTTTATGTGAAATATCTCATTCAGATCAGTACAAGATCACATGCATTTTGGTATAATAATTAACATTTTGCAGATACTTCAGAGCGTATGTACAATTTTGACCATAACTGTATCTTTACCTACAAGCTAAACTTAATTTCAAGGGCTCATTAAAAACACATTTTTGATGGATGAACACACCGATGAGTTTAACATTCAGTGACGATGTTCTTGCAAATTATGATTGACTTTAACAGAAGAAATGAGTGAAAACATGTGTCGCAGGTGCGAGTCTCCACAAGTGTCCTTGGCTCGCTCGAATCACAGGAAATATGTAAACAGCTCCATTCATCATAACGGTCAGTGTCATAATTACATCTGCCGTTTGCTGGTGACAGCGCTGATATTCAGGAGTCCTTGAGTTACTGCGAGAAAGATCACGATAAATGCACACAGACACAACAGTCGTACGAGAAACAATATAAGGCAAGAAAGCCAATATCATTGACCTGCTGCACCTTCCCTTCACAAACAATATCTTCTGATGCAATGCAGTTTCTTAGAGTCAAATGAATGACAAACAGAAAAAGCTTGTTCTTTAACGTTTGAGGACATATGTCGGTACATGCATCTCCTTCACAATAAGACTCACATCACAATGTATCATTACATGAACGTGAATCCAATATTTATTGTACAAAACACTGGATTGAGTTGGCTTACAGTCTTTAATTGTATACATATAAGGGCCGTCAATATCACACGTTAATTTGATGCAATAGATCTGGAAATAATAATGTTAAGGCATTAATTGAATTTCATGCACCATCTCATCCAGAGATGTCCATCAACATACACTGTTGCAGTGTCTGATGGACATGATGCAAGACGACTGAATGCACGATGAAGCCTATTAGAATGCACTTGTATGAGCCTAAAATTCAAGATATGAGGGCAAAAACGCACCCTCTTATATTTATATCATATGATATAGTTGTGCAACAGCACACTAGCAAGAGTGCCGATTTTACCCAATATCTGCATCATTGCAAATGTCATATTGATTAATACTACAGTTTATATGTCTGTCTTGCTCAATTTCACAAATAAAAATAGTTACAGACTACTTAAAAGGAAAGCTATAAGTTTCACTACTCAATTAATCAATGAATCGAATGAACTGAATAATTGAGTGAATAATTCAATGAATATTAATAAATGACTGAATCTCGAATGAATTTCAATGTCATGATAAATGACTGATCCCAATTCAAAGACTGCATAGAACGTCATGCAATTGTATGTTTATACTCTTTATTATGTAAACAAATGGACCCTGGTTAACATATTGAGACAGGCTTTGAACAGTGTTTTGTTTTTAGGCAGCTGAATTAACTTTTAAAGAAGTCCAGTACACAGCTAAAGGCAGTCACTTCAGTTCTGAATAATCATTTTTTTGAACAAATTGGTTGCATGAGAGATCCAGAAACTCAGTCATTAAGACCGTGGCTTGCCACCACCTACAGGCACTTTTAGTTTTATACTTAGGGCCAGTTTTACTAACAGCTTGTGCCAGCGCAAACCATCTTTTGGCGGTAAAATAGTACTGTCAGGTTTTACTAAAGACGCACAGTGACGAATTATTGCTGAAAAGGCGTGGACACTGTTATTTTTCACCTGACCTTATTGAAAAACCATTTGAAGGAGTTTCCCTTTCAGACGGAAACGTTATGGGAGGAGAGTATTAAAAGGAAACATGCAACGCATATTACTAACGTTTGCACTCGTCGAATTACTGGAATCTGCGCCATTATTTAATGCCAAAAAAAGCATGTCTTAAATTGTTTTGCGCTTGAAAGGGCTGCAATTATTGTTGCTAGGACAGGCACTGCAGAGAACAGAGAGAAGGGTAGAAGGGAGAATTATTTTGAATGCCAGAAGAACACATTATCTGAACATATTGTTTGCCAAGCCATTTGCTTCAGAAAATAAAGACGACTTGCATCCCTTAACTAGGAGTCACACAATACTAGCTCTATCAAAACTTCTAGTAATTCTTCAGTTTTTGGCCTCCGGTTCATTTCAACGTACTGTGGCTTCTTTATTTATTTATATGCAACTACGCTAATATGCATGGTGCTTAGTATATTGCGTTGGTCGATATGTAAAGGAGATGTTGCGTCGGTATTCTTTAATTTGCACATTGTTAGTAAATCACCTGAATAAATTAACTTTCCCATCGGCACTGTTTTAGAATTGTGCTTTCATGCTAATTTGCCCTGTTTAGTAAAACTGGCCCTTAGAGTAATATTGTCAAATTTAATATAATTTTTATAAATAAATAAACAGCCAATAATCTCATGGCATTATTCATGCTGCTCTAATTGCAGTGTTAATGCATTCATGCCACCTCTGATCAATCTCAAGGTTCAAGGTTCAAGGTTCTTTATTATTCGTCACATACACAATCATACAGGGTATAATCAGTAGTGAAATGTAAGTCAGGACAGGTCCGCTCAATGGAAAGTGCAAAAAAAACAAAACAATGAAACATAACACAAGAGAATATATATATAAATATAGGTGAGAATGAAAAAGGAACAAATAATAAAATAAAATGAGTAAGATGTGCAATGAGATAAAATGTGCAATACAGTATACTGTGGATAATAAATATTAATATAAACACGGATCTGTGTAAATATACCTAAATGCCACTTTATAGGTTTAAAAAGTGCAATTTCTCAAGCCACTGATGTCTATACAATGCTTTTCTCATTTAAAACAACAATAGCTTTATCTTTGAGAGTGTATTTTCTTAGCCCAAACTGATCTGTTATTAATTTGCCATTAAGTAATTGGGATATCATGTAATTTGTATTTTATTATATATATTTTACATTTTACCACTGACAGTAATTTCAGATTTCTGATCCGATTTCTGTTCGTTGCTGTAAATCCATTCCTACAGATTAGTTTCATCAGTGTTTGCAGTCTTTCTGATTGTGTCTTGCTTGTCACATCTCAATCATGTTTAGCTGCGCGGGTCAAATCAGCTCTCGTCTCGTTCTCATCACCAGGCAGCGCTGCTGTATAATCATCCTGACATGCCATCTGTCTGAACGTCACAACCATCTGCAGCACAATCAGTCCTGCCCCTCATCCCTCAATCCCATAACATTGTGTCACTAATAGCAAGTGTGTGGCTAATTAATGGCATTGTATGAGGGGACTAATCAAAGGTGAGCTCTCTAAAGCAGACTAATCTCACAGCCCAACCCAATTCTGTTGCTCTTTCAGATACAGAAAGTCAACAACGGTGAGTTTCTCAAACAGGAATGTACATTGAAGAGTGAAGATATGTGTGTTTTAGCTTATACACTTTAGACTCAAGGAAGCATTTAAAGACTTCGATAAATTCATGCAACCAGGGTGTTATCCAAATCCACCTCAGTTTTTGTCAATAATCACTCAGAGTCTGACATGCATACGCATGCACGAAAGCGATCTTCTTCTTCTTCTTCTTCCTTGATGCTTAACGGCGATTGGCATTTAACTTCAATAAAGCAGTGTGTCCCATTGACTGCCATTATATGCCCGACAGACTGCAACGGTTTGAGTTAAACATCTTTTGTTGTGCTCTACTGAAGAAACAAAGTCACCTACATATTGGATACCCTGCAGGGGGTAAACAGATAAACATCACATTTAAATGTATGGTGAACTATCCCTTTAACGCGTTAAACTGACAGCTCTACAAAAAAAAAGTATAAAGCTAATTCAAATATGATTACATTGTATGTTTTATTTTATAAAAAAAAAACAGCTTAGTAAAAGTATTTACACATCGTGTAGCTAAATTCACAATAAATAAATAAAACATGATCACAATGATGGGAAAAAGTTATAGATTAATATTTAGTTATGGCCTAATTGATGGTAGAGGTATAGGAGCCACTATTCCCCTGATAATCATATATTAATACATTTACATTTTACTATATATTAAATTGTCAATGGTGAATTCAAATTAGTACAAATAAATAAATACATATATTAGAATACTATTAAATTCAATTCAAGATCATTTGTATAGCGCTTTTTTACGATACAATCGTTGCAAAGCAGCTTTACAGGAAATTAAGCTTCTACAATAGATTTATATATTGTAGAAACTTAATATATTTAATGTATGGCAAAAGTTGGTTAATTCTGTATACTGTCTGATTAAAATCCTAGCTATCGAAGGTACATTGATTGCTTCATTGACAACAGCCATGAGCCACATCTCTGCACACATTGTCAGATATTCTGGACGTACAGAAGCGTCGCCTGAGGTGGTGTTTGACATACTGAGGTCAGACAATGATGACCCTCTTAAACCGGCCGTAACTTTGGCAGAGATACGATAGACAAATACATGTGTGAGGTGTTTGGTGGCCTTTAAAGTTCAAAGTCCCCATCACGAAGCACAGTTCTCCGTCTCTCACGCTCAAATGACATTTAAGAATTAATTGAAGCAGGGAGAATTGTTTTGGCACACGTGGAGCTCAAATTGACCTTATCCTTGAGTAAAGCCTCGGACATATACATCTTAATAGAATAGCAAAACCACAAGCTACACTGGGTCAAATGAATATCGACATCTTATTTAACACAATGCAGATGAAAACAACATTGACAACAGCTTCTTGTTGCTTCGCTGGAAACAGAGACAAATAAATGCATTTTTCACCCCAAATAAATCTGAGGCTTGCAGGGAAAACAAGTTTAGGCGAGGATAACAGCATTGTCTGTGTAGATCTGACATGTACGTCCCTTTTCATGCTTCTGTATGATGCCTACAGCTAAAATGTTCACCTCTGTATCTGAAACACGGCGGGTGGGATGTTCATTTCACATGCACTAGCTAAACGCATCAGCTCAGGGGTAGAGGCAGATTAGAGAGAGCTAGGAACATGAATTTCGCATGAATTAGAAACAGGTGCATGGAGAATGATTAGCAACGGGAATGAGCCAAGAATGTAATGGCTTTTGTGTGTTTCCTCGGTGATGCGTACTAGGCCTGTAAATTAAGCCCAAAGTATACTTTTTACGCATGCGCTGGGTTAATGTAAATATCATCATCAGAAGAGTATGTCTGGTTTTCTATCTGCACATACTTTATAGACTCACACATGAGTCTTTAATTTGTATGAATTTATTGGTCATAACTTGTGGAGAGAAATAGCGCAGACAAGATGAAACTTTCTAGTGCCCATGTGTCAAGCGCTGGTGTTCACGCATGCTATCAGATATAGATTATCAAGTGTATACTTTAAAAGGTTATACTATTGTATACCTTGGGATTTAGCAGTTAAAGATAATGAGATATTTTCAAATTTGCAGATTTAAACACTGGAATTGTTCTCTTGAGCTGCTTGGTAAATAATACACATTTTTAAAAGCATTGCTTTTTTATTTTCTATTCTTTTATAACCTTTTATAGAATGTTTATGTTTATATATATATATACAATTATTTTTTCTTCAAGGAAAAATAGCAGGAAACAATATTATGACTGATCCTGCACTCATGGGCGTGTCCAATTTTTATTGTCCAATCAAATGCGAGCGAGAATCTCATGCCATTTGAAAAATATTACAGCAGAGAAAGACAGAATATTTACTGGGACGGGACTGAACAATGCACATACCTGTGTGATTTTATGGGATAGAGCAGGACGAAACATAGAAGTGCTGGACGGGAACGGAAAGCAGGATCAGAAATTAATAGAGGCTTGACCAAAATGAATAAAAATACCCCCTACATTCAAGACAAGAGGGTGAAAAATGCTACTGAACAATTGAACTCGATCTATTATAGCTGTCACGATTATGTGAAATAATGAAATGCAGATATAAATGAAAAGTGATTATAGCATTAGGTTTACATCTGCTCACATTCGCAACTTATTGATTCTCTTACAAATTAATAAAATGATAAAATATGAATATACAGTAAGTAAACACTGTGGTGCACTCAGTAGTCAGATAAACATGCACAGGGCAAATAAAACATAAATATGATTATGATATGAATACGACACAGAGGCCAACAATTGAACAATTAAGTATATCTAACAGCTAAATTCAACAAAGTTTGCAAGGTTTACTAAATATTGGACAATATATATACAGAGCTGGATAGATTACTTACAAATTGTAATCCGTTACTGATTCAAAATTACATGACACAAATATTAGTCAGTAACGTAATCCATTACATTACACATTTTAGGTAATATAATCAGATTACTTTTAGATTACTTTTGGATTACTTTTGACCTAACTCATTTATCGCATTGATTTAAACAGGATAATGTTGTATCATAATGATGTAAAAATACAAAGAGTGAGAAAATTAATTATTTTCAATATAATTAAATGAAGTTCTTAAACGTAAGTTAGGGAGGAGCGAGCCCATCTAATCATTCAATCAACAGCCAAAAATACAGCTGCTTACCTCTCTCTAGTCCCAGTGTTTCAGCATCCCTCCACCTCCCCAATCTCCACCTTCTTCTTAGGTACCTTGCCCTTTTATCACCTTTTTCAAGTCCCTGGGGGGTTTCAGCTCGAGCTAGCTGCTTATCGAGCCCCTCATCAGCGGACAGCAAGCCAACAGTTTACTCGATTACTCTAAGATTATATGGGCAAACGAACTCGTTAACAACAAGAAGTGCATTAAACATTATATTACATCAAGGTTTCCCAAACTGGGGATAAGTATATGTACACATAAGTACATACATAATAAGTAATTACTAATAAAAATAAAAATAGGTTAATAACGTGACTTTCTCATGTTTCTTTTTTAAATTATTATTATAATTGTTACATATATATTTGTAAAGAAATTAAACCGAAAACCCTGTGGAACAAATTACATTACAACATTGTAACATTGTATATAACATTAACATTGTGTGTTCATAGTATGTGCTGCTGTGATTTAATAAGGATATGTTGTTTTTTCCACCGTGTCCGATATTAAAATCAGTGCGACACACTTTGAAAAGGTGTGGGCTTCGAGACAAGAAATTAAATTCTTCCGTCCAGCTGTTGTTAAATGTATACAAATATAATTTTTTCTTCGCCGGAGCACCACCTGACCCTTCTCCTTCCATTTCTACCACTGATGCTCAATCCAATGTCCCGCGTCTACTACCTCCGCAGAAATCTACAGCGCAGCTGGGTTCCAGGTTGCCAGGTTGAGGTCACAAATGGTTTGAAATGTGTCGATTGTGTCGATTGTGCGAGGTGATGCGTTTCATACTAGATCTGGCAACTGTACAACCTTGGAATAAAATATTGATGTGATTATTCATATAACTAGATTTGAGCCATACAAATTACAGGAGTTTCCCGGGAGAAATAACAAAACGGGAGGGGGAGGGAGGTGGGGGGAAATGACATTCAATTCATTTGAATGTCCACAAAACTGTGTACATAAGCTGTAGACTATTTTGGAAAGGAACATTTTAAAGGTACAAAATTGTGTGAATAATATGTAATCATGTAATCAATAAAAAAGTAAACGTAGTCTGATTACAAGTATTTTAAACTGTAACACTCTGATTACCAAGTACTTCAATTTTGGAATCCTATTACGTAATCCAGATTACATGTAACCAGTTACTACCCAGCTCTGTATATATATATATATATATATACATGTGTGTGTTTTAACCTTGGTCGAATACCGTCTTTCGGATGAGACGTTAAACCAAGGTCCTGACTCTCTAAAAAAAAAAATCCCATGGCAATTCTCGTAAAGAGTAGAGGTGTAACCCCGGTGTCCTGGACAAATCCACCCTACTGACCCTTATCAATTGTGGCCTCCTAATAATCCCCATCCACTTGATTGTTCTATGACTCTCTCTCCTCTCCACCTGTAGCTGGTGTGTGGTGAGCGCATACACTTGATTGGCTCTATGACTCTCTCTCTTCTACACCTGTAGCGTGATTGTGATGTAGTGTGATATTGTAGCTGGCTCTGTCTCTCTCTCTCCTCTCCACCTGTAGCTGGTGTGTGGTGAGCGCATACTTGATTGTGATTGTAGCTGAGCGCATACACTTGACTAGGACTCTCTCTCCTCTCCACCTGTAGCTGGTGTGTGGTGAGTGCATACACTTGATTGGCTCTATGACCTGTAGCTGGTGTGTGGTGGCCATCTTGATTGTCTCTATGACTCTCTCTCCTCTCCACCTGTAGCTGGTGTGTGGTGAGCGCATACACTTGATTGGCTCTATGACTCTCTCTCCTCTCCACCTGTAGCCATACACTTGTGTGGTGTAGCGCAATATTGTATGGTGAGCGCCAATTGTCTCTCTCTCCTCTCCACCTGTAGCTGGTGTGTGGTGAGCGCATACACTTGATTGTCTCTCTCTCCACCTGTAGCTGGTGTGTGGTGAGCGCATACACTTGATTGCTCTATCCACCTGTAGCTGGTGTGTGGTGCATACACTTGATTGTCTCTATGACTCTCTCTCCTCTCCACCTGTAGCTGGTGTGTGGTGAGCGCATACACTTGATTGTCTCTATGACTCTCTCTCTTTACCTGTAGCTGGTGTGTGGTGAGCGCATACACTTGATTGTCTCTATGACTCTCTCTCCTCTCCACCTGTAGCTGGTGTGTGGTGAGCGCATACACTTGATTGGTTCTATGACTCTCTCTCCTCTCCACCTGTAGCTGGTGTGTGGTGAGCGCATACACTTGATTGGCTCTATGACTCTCTCTCCTCTCCACCTGTAGCTGGTGTGTGGTGAGCGCATACACTTGATTGGCTCTATGACTCTCTCTCCTCTCCACCTGTAGCTGGTGTGTGGTGAGAGCGTACACTTGATTGGCTCTATGACTCTCTCTCCTCTCCACCTGTAGCTGGTGTGTGGTGTACACTTGATTCTCTATGACTCTCTCTCCTCTCCACCTGTAGCTGGTGTGTGGTGTACACTTGATTGGCTCTATGACTCTCTCTCCTCTCCACCTGTAGCTGGTGTGGTGAGAGCATACACTTGATTGTCTCTATGATCCACCTGTATTACACTTGATTGTCTCTATGACTCTCTCTCCTCTCCACCTGTAGCTGGTGTGTGGTGAGCGCATACACTTGATTGTCTCTATGTCTCTCTCTCTCCACCTGTAGCTGGTGTGTGGTGAACTCATACACTTGATTGTCTCTATGACTCTCTCTCCTCTCCACCTGTAGCTGGTGTGTGGTGAGCGCATACACTTGATTGTCTCTATGACTCTCTCTCCTCTCCACCTGTAGCTGGTGTGTGGTGAGCGCACACACTTGATTGTCTCTATGACTCTCTCTCCTCTCCACCTGTAGCTGGTGTGTGGTGAGAGCATACACTTGATTGTTCTATGACTCTCTCTCCTCTCCACCTGTAGCTGGTGTGTGGTGAGTGCATACACTTGATTGTCTCTATGTCTCTCTCTCCTCTCCACCTGTAGCTGGTGTGTGGTGAGAGCATACACTTGATTGTCTCTATGTCTCTCTCTCCTCTCCACCTGTAGCTGGTGTGTGGCGCCGTTGTCTTGTATCATCCAAGTGGATGCTGATCACTGGTGGTGGTTGAGGAGAGACCCCCCCCCCCACATGATTGTGAAGCGCTTTGGGTGTACAACTATACACAATAAAGCACTATATAAATGCATCATTCACTACTAAACATACCAAAAGTTAAGTAGTCATTCTGGAAATCTTCACTTCCGCCTTGTTCTCTTGGCTTGTATCCAGCTCAATTCTTGAGAGTTCATGAAAGAAGGAGCAATGCTTTTTGTGTTTGCACTTTAATGCTACAACTATGCACCATCAGTCAACGTTAGGTTGTTTGTTTGATTGGTTGATTCACTGTATTTGCAGACCGCACTTCAAAGCCAGTGGAGTAAATGACTTCTAAAGCGAGGAGAGATTTCTGCGTGTGGGAACTGGGACGAGGCTAAGTGTATTATGCTGTTATGTGTGTTGTCAGTAGATCAGAAGCGCAGAGAAACACGTGTGTGTGCGGTGAAGGCCAAAACAAGCTGTAAACTGACTCCAGTATGGTTATAATGGCACAACGCTCACCGGAGTCTGTAGTTTGATGTGTTTGGCTTTTAATTTCCTGCTGAAGACACAGCAGCAGAATGAAGCAGAAAGTCATGGCTCTGCAGTCGCACAGCGATATTTGTTTGCAAAACTGTAGCACGGTGCGATCAGACAGAACGTCTGAAGCATGCAGCATGGGTATAAATATTTTAGTAGAGCTCTGGGATAAAACACATCACCATTTACATCACAACGAGACATCTGCATCACACGGAGGACAAACAAGATGGCAAAAGAAGGAATGTTTATTCAGATTTCACAGTAAACGTATGTAACATAGTCTTATGCTCCGAACATCATGTATGGAATTACACTAAATGGAAAATGTGTAAGAGCTGCACACAGAGCGAGTCTTTAACCACTCACAAGTCATCGTTATTATTTTTGACACTAACTTGGCTCTTTTCTATATTGGTTGGGCTCATTGTTATAAAAGCCCGTTTCCATCTCACAGTAAAAACTAAAATATGCATCTTTGCATCTCATAATTGCCAGCCATTTCTTGCAGTTGTGACCATTTCTAATTTTAAACAGAAACAGGCCTTAGTACATTAAAGACCGCTCCATATTCACTACTCAGTAGTATTTTCATCCCGCAATCAGTGTCATGCTTTTACCACTCAACAAGAAAACAAGCAGCAACAATAATTTAGTTGAAAACATATGCATTTAAACAAAGAAGTTAATTAATAAATATTCATTTTAACAGTAAAAGACTGTAAAAATGCTACAGTAAAAACATGGTTAACAGTATGTTAGCTTGTATATGGGAAAAACAGTAATAAATATATCAGGGTGTTTAATGAAATTTCACAGACAAATATTGATAAATTTAAGATTTTTGGAAGTGAAAACAAATGTATCTTATAATTTATATTCCCAGAACTCCCAGCGTGACATCACATTTATTTAATAAATATGATTTTTTTTATTACATTTTGTGGGCATAAGCTGCTTGTGATCATTTGACTTTCTCCTCACCATCTGTGTTTGTTATAATATAAAGGTATACTTTTTGGTACCAACTTTATCAGTCAATGAAATATACTGGTTTTACTTGTTTATACTTGTTTTAGCTGTAAAACCTAAAATGTTGCTACCATATGTTTTATGGTAAAGTTCTGGCACCCCTAACAACCCAGCTGACCCCCTTTCCCCGTACATTTCAGTTATTTCATTGTTATTTTTATACAGTGTCATTTTACAGTGAAATATTGTAGTTTTATCACATTTTATTTTCAGAAGAAAAAAGGCCTTTTTCATTGCAATTTTGTTTCCTATAGTCCTGTTTCCCCTCGATGCTTTGTTTTTCTGATCAGTTATGCATATTAGGGAATTATGTTACATTATTTTATTAATTAAATAAAAAATATTGCGTTATATCATTGTCAGGTGTGTTATCATGATGGTGGTTTGTGTGTGAATGACACTGTGTGTACCTTCTTTATTAGTATTTACTAATTACTAATTTATTAAACATAAATAAATGAATGAATGAATGAATAAATAAATATAACTACTTGTGATCTTTGATACATCATGTGGCTTCTAATGATTATCATATTATAATGGCTCAAAACAGAATTGGTAGATTGAAATACAGAAATTTCAATCAGAAATACTTTGGTAGATTGATATTATATCCGTTAATTAAATATATATTTACTGTAAATTCAAGTTCAGTTTGTAAAACCTAAGTTGCCACTGTATTTATAATGTAAAGTTCAGCAACTACAGCTTCCAGTATTTTACTGTAAATTTACTTGGTTTTGATTTATTCTTTTTTTACAGTGTATGCAATATTTTCTTTTGATCTCAGCTGAAGTTATTTCTCAAACAATGATTAAACAAATGAAGAAGAGCATATAGAGATAGAGAGCTGTGATGCTGTACAATCCCTGCAAATAAAGTAAAAACAGAAAGAGAACAAATAGAAAAGAGACGAGATGACCTGAAGGAGCCAGTGAACACTGTATACTCCCGCAGTGAAATAAAACATAAAGAGCGTTTTCAAAGCCAGCAGAGCTACACGTGTCCACGTCCGATGGCTGAATTGATCCACGCCTTCGAAGAACAACGAGCAGCTCCTCGTCTCCAGAAGAAAACCAACTGTGTCTGATAAAAATGAATATGTGATTAACAGACAGAAAAGCGGCTATAAATGCTCCTAAACCTGCACGCATTGTGTAAAACACACCCAATCACAAGAGATTCATTTCTTTAAAACATACAGTTGGTACAGCAATTCATTTGAGATGATTATTCGCAGAAACCAATTTATTTTTGATTTACAAGTCATATTGATTTCAGGCCGCATGAATATAACGTCAGGACTGCTCAACATTAATGATCCTCTCTGGGATTTGACTCATACAGCAGTGATCTTTCATGTTGAACATCTTTAATGCAATCACATCAAATTCATTGAAAGACATGAGGCCTGATCCTCGTTTGCGGTCATGTGGTCCTGTGGGAGGGGTGCATAAAGCACCCAATAAATGAACTTTAACGAGTCCGGTTTAACAACAGGCTTGATAGACTTGCAGCAAATGTAATGGAGAGGATGGAGCTTTGCTTGATTAGATATTGTGTCTGCTGTGATTAAATGCAATGGGACGTCAACATTATTTATCATGAGCGTTGCTGGTGTGCTCAAGCTTGTTACTGAATCCTAAAGTGAGTGATGTAACATCAAAATATGTTTAATATGGCTAATAACAAGAAGTAAATAAGTGCGAATGGAAATTAATAACTAAAAATAACATTTTATGTTTGGGTACTTTTAAATTAGTACTTTTATACAGCAAGGACTCAAAAACTAAATTGATCAAAAGTGACAGTAACGATATTTATAATGTTAGAAAATATTTCTATTTGAAATAAATGCTGTTCTTTTGAACGTTTTATTCATCTGTGAATCCTGAAAAATACAATGCATCACAGTTTACACAAAATATTGTGCTGCAGCACGACTGATTTCATCATTGATAATAATCAGAAATGTTTCTTGAGCTGCAAATCAGCATATTATTATGATTTCTGAAGATCATGTGACACTGAAGACTGGAGTAATGATGCTGAAAATACAACTTTGATCTCATAGAAAACAGCTATTTTACATTCTAATATTATTTCACAATATTACTGTTTTTACTATATATATATATATATATAAAATAAATTCAGCATTTAGAAGTTCTAAAAAAATCATATTTTGTGTGGTAGCATATTACGTTGAACTGTTTAAGGTATCAAATAAATAATATTTTGTTAGTTTGTATTGCAGCTGAGTTTTAAAGTGGTTTTGCAGCACTGTTAGTTGTAATGCTTATGATACAACAAAGCTGCCGTCAGAAACGTGGCATAGTGGGTGGTGTGTGTGCTCTGACACGTTACACGACTGCGCTTACATGAGCAATCTTTACTCTCCTGTGAAATTAAAGCAGAAACACTCATAAATATGACCAGATTTTCACATTTTCTCATGAACAATATGTGTGGTGCTTGTGTTTATTAAATGATGTTGGGGTGTTGTGGGTGTCAGGAGTTGCAATGCTGCTGCTAAACTGTTTTGAGCGGTTCTAGTGCAGCACTATGCACCCCCCCCCAGCAATAAACATCAAAACTTAATTCTTACAACATACGGGTTATAAAACCACAAAATTAAAACATAATCAAATCAAAACTTGCAGTCGCAACTTAGAACTAGATCTAAAATGTGTTACTTTTATCTTACAATTATTTAATTTTTCAGCATTCCAAGATTATATCTCATTATTGTGAGAAATAAACTCAAAACTGCAAGAAAAAAAAAAATCTGAATTATGAGATATACTCACAATTGTGGGATAAAAGCATAATTGTGACAAAAAAGTCAAAATTGTGAGATATATGTAAACTCGCAATCTCACAAGTGTGAGTAATAAATGCAAAATTCGACTTGACTTCTCAGAATTGCTAGTTCATATCTCGCAGTTCTGATTTTTTTGTGAGACAAAAAAATGCAAGAAAACTATTCTGAATTGTGATTTATAAACACTGTCAGAATTGTGGGATATAAACTCGCAATTGCAACTTAGTATCTAATCATTTGTCAGTTTGTATTTTACAATTCCAATTTTTTAAGAATTGCAAGTTTATATCTCATAATTATGAGACAGTCACAGCTACGTTTTTATGTATATATGTATACAATAAAATCAATCAAACAAACAAACAGTGGATTTATGGTCACTGATGAACTACTGATGAAGAGTGGGCCTTACACAAGTCTGTAGTAAAGGGGGTTAGATTATAGCAGGTCTGTTGTGTTTTGGAGGGGAGTCCTAATGTGACTTCTCTCAGTGCTCTAATATGAACACGGGTCCAAGCGATCAGTACTTTTTCTCAGATGGCTCATAACGAGACGCATGTTTTGGGGCATTCTTCACCTGGCGGTGGACAGACGGCTCTCAGGGTCCTCACAAGAACCGCTTGTCTTCATTAAGTGGCCTGCGTTATCCACTAGACAAATGATGTTCTTCCAGCCTGAGGGCATTTATCCTGCCCCGAGGGACAGCCGTCAGCTCACGCTCCTGCCCTCTGTTCATTAAACAGCTGCTGCTTTATGACAGCGACGGTCAGGTTAATCTGTGTCAAACACGCTCCTGCTTTAGCACTAAACCACAGGAGCTGGTGAATGAGATCTGCACATTAGACTATAAGGAAGAGTGAACACACAGTCTGATAGACTCATAGACTCATGTTCTGCTGAGTATGTGCAGCCTGATATTAGAGATTAGAGTTAAATGCCAGCCAATCAGAAATAAGGATGTTGTTGTTTCCGATTAAATGACTCAATTCTGCTGCACGGGTGCGTGTGCACATGATAAGTTGGAAAAGAAAGATCTGATGAATGCTGTAGTGTAGGAAACCTCTTCATGTTTTTTATTTCATTTTATCATTCCTGAACGAAATCACTTGCGTGTTAAAAGATAGTTGGAGCTGATGGGAAATATAGACAAATTTGTGCTAAAGTATTATTGATGCAGTAAAAAAATAATAATACTAAAAAAAATCTCCAACTGCTTTTGCAACCAGAAACTTTAACTTAGCTTTGGCTTCCTGAAAGACTAATTCATCCAAATAAAATAAATTGTTTTATATATTTTGGAAAAGTATCAAAAATACAAAGAAATGTGGCCTCAAACATGCCAGCTGACCAGCAGTGCTCAACGTACATACTGCACACACACACACACACACACACACACACACACTAGGATTACAGATCTTGTCCTGAGCATGTATGTCAAGCTCTCTCTCTCTCTGTGTGTGTGTGTGTGTGTGTGTGTGTGTGTGTGTGTGTGTGTGAGAGAGAGAGAGAGAGAGAGAGAGAGAGAGAGAGTGCAGTAAGTACATTGAGTACTGCTGTTCAGTTGGCTCATTTGGAGCAAAAAGTATTTTTATTTTTGATACATTTGTATTTTTAAATACATAAATATTTGTATTTTATTAGAATGAATTTGTCTTTCATCAGATTTACCAGATGTTATAATTTCTATTTGTGCTGGTCAATTATGAACAATAAGAAAAATTGAACTGCAAGCAAAAACTGGGGTGCTGCAAAAAAATTGAGTTGCTCCTCCCCTAATCTCACTCCAAATCTTTTGCTATAACTTGAGAACCCTCTATCTATCTATCTATCTATCTATCTATCTATCTATCTATCTATCTATCTATCTATCTATCTATCTATCTATCTATCTATCTGTCTGTCTGTCTGTCTGTCTGTCTGTCTGTCTGTCTGTCTGTCTGTCTGTCTGTCTGTCTGTCTGTCTGTCTGTATATGTATATATATAAATGTATATAGAAATATATATACAGATAGCACATTTAGATAGATAGATAGATAGATAGATAGATAGATAGATAGATAGATAGATAGAGGGTTCTCAAGTTACAGCAAAAGATTTGGAGTGAGATTAGGGGAGGCGTCACTCAAAGGGGAGGAGCAACTCAATTTTTTTTCAAGTCCTAACTTCTTGTGTGTCTCTGTGTGAAGTTACCTATTAATGAAAATGTTCATGGACAACCATTAACATCATATGATGAAAACGAGCCTGCCGTTAATTATAGCAGCTGCTAAATTCAGCACATTGAAGACATTTATGAAAGCCTGCTGTTAAGATTGTTAGTGTCTTAATGACTTGTAAAAAAGGGAAAGCTTACGTTAGATGAACTCAAATCACATACAGAGCCACGTGACGTGTTGGAGGGGAATAGATGCGTGGATGTCTGAGTCACGTGTAATCGAGGCACATATCTATGACAGCACGGCGTCTGTGTCTTGTTTTTCTTCACTTCTTCTCCAGTTCCAAGGTTAGCAGTCTTTTGACAGGGCGGCCGTGCAAACACCTTTTTATATGTGGCCTTGTAAACTGAACTCAAGTGTTATACACAATAAGAAACATGAACCGAACCGGGCCTCGTTCTGTCACAGCGCTGAGAAATTATCAAGGACGTCTTTTAATTGAATATTCCAGCTCCATGGGAAATGTTGAGTTTCAACTTTAAGACAAAATCAGATGCAATCGTACTTATTTTTCTGTGAAACGAGTATGCAGTCTTTTACATAATGATGGAGCTATATGTTATATAAAACTAGGTCTGGCATGTGTGTGCGAGTGTCTTTCTGGATGGGGGAGTTGATGAAAGGCCCACTTTGCAGATTATCCACAGCACAAAAAAGCAAAAAAAGAGGCTACTTATCTTTTCAGTTAGATTTCAATTTATGAAAGGCTTAACCTCGCATGCCTTTCATCAAGACTGCCTCTATTTGCTTGGGTTTATCTGTCTCCAGACATCCACAGTGTGACAGAAATACATTTCACAACTGTAACTCCAGCCGAGCTAAATCCACCTCCAAATGACGGGTGGATAGTTAAAGTTTCGCATTAGTCAAAGTGTGTTTGCGTTTCGTAAATGTCTTTTAAGTGTTGTGGAGAAATGCACGCGGTTCTCAAAAGATCTTTAGACTGCCCCCATCAGCAAATCTCTGCATATTTTCCTGCATAATCTCCAACGGCTGGACATCATACATCTAGTAAACCCTTGTGTTTGCTACAAATATTTGCACCAGTCTGCCAACAGAGAACGGATTTGCATGGCTTCCCAAAAGTATGCGGTGGATCCGTCATATCTGTCATGTGCGGAAAACTGCAGGATATTTCATTTTTACACAGAGCTACTGAGTGTTCCTGAGCAGCGCAAAGGTTGTGGGTTCGATTCCCAGGGAACACATGTACTGACAAAAAAAAAAAATGTATAGCCTGAATGCACTGTAAGTCGCTTTGGATAAAAGCATCTGCTAAATGTAAAATGTAAATGAAATCAGTACTTTATCATTTCACAAAAGCCTTAACAAATGTTTTTTTTTAACCTTATATTGTTCCAAACCTGTATTACACAAAAAGACGTTCATAATCAATTTGATTATGATTTTAATTCAGTTATGATTCCTGGCTGTATTTCAGATTTAATGTCAATCTTGTTGCGGCTGATTCTGTAAGTTATACAGGAGAGGGTTTCAGACGGATTCAAACCAGTATCTCAAGCTATTAGCTAAGTTTTGGGAATCGGCCCAATATTCAATGATGTATAAGAGTCTCAATAAAGTCGACTGTTTTAGGGAATCGGCCCACTGATTTAGTCAATTCACTCCAATAAGGTGTTAGAACTGCTTCAATAAAGTCGTTGTTCTGAATATTGAACACAAAATCCTCTTATAACTTCTGCCTATGCTTTTAACAAAAAACACTGATTTTTTTTTTTTTAGGATTGGGTTTAAACAGTTTGAATAAAATTGAATTAGCAATTGCACAAATAATATTAATAGCACAGAAGGCAGACTGCTGTCACTTTAAGACCCAATTCTGATACACATCAAATCAAATCAAAATCAAATCACTTTTATCAATCCTTAAGTGCCTTGGTGAGTGAAATTCTTATTTCCAGACAGTGCAGAAAAACAACAGACAATTTCGATTCCAATACAGACAGTGCAAACAAAACAACAAACAATTTACATATGGACAGACAGTGCAAAAAAAACAACAAAATTTAATTAAGACAGTGCAAAAAAAACAACAAACATATTTATTCAGACAGTGCAAAAAAAACAACAAACAATGTCGTTACATAGACAGACAGTGCAAAAAAAACAAAAAATTCGGTTGCAGCTGCAAACAAAACAACAAACAATTTAATATGGACAGACAGTGCAAACAAAACAACAAACAAACATATGGACAGACACAAATCAGCATATGGACAGACATCCTAACTTATAACTTCTGCCTATGCTTTTAACAAAAATACCAACTAGATTTTTATTTTATTTTTTTAAATAATTAAACAGTTAGAAATAAAATAAGAACCAAAAAATGAATTAGCAATGGACAGACAGTGCAAAAAAAAACACAAATAATATTAATAGCACAGAAGGCAAAAAAAACAACAAACAATTTAATATGGACAGACTGCAAAAAAACTGTCACTTTACAGTGCTCCAGACCTAATGCAAAAAAACACGCATTTCACATATACTGATACACATGTGCTGTCTCAACTGTTTATGCTCACTTACGACAAAACTGATATTTTGACAGAAGCACAAGAAGATGCAAAAGAGATTCAATATTTGCACAATGTATAAAATCACATTATAATGCACACAAAGGAATCGATTGTCAAGTCACATTTATTTTTAAAGCGCTTTTAAGAAAACAGATTGTGTCAAAGCAGCTTTACAGTATTTACTATAGGAACAAATAGTGTATAATAACACAAAATAATACAAATAAAATGAATAATTGAAATGCAGGGGTCTTATGAAATCCACAGTTCTAACCAGTTCTCAATACCTAGCCATACTGGTGTTGAGAACAACTCTTTCAAATATGTTTCTTGCCATTATTTTGCAGTTATGTTATTTTAAAATATTTGTATTGAGTCACATTCAATACAAACTGCAAACTTGCATTCACATATATTCGGTTAAAATGATTTATTTATCTGTGGCGCTAAACAACAGGGGAGCATTGCTTTGCAAGACAACTCTGATACAATCATCTAACTTGAGACAGTCATGGATATATTAGTTTTAATAATTAACAAAATGCAAGGAATAAAATTAAATATTGATCTTGGAATCAATATTGGGATAATTCAGATTGTAAAATGTGAACCAGCCCTGCTGGAGCTCAGAATAGGAAAAGTCGTACCAGTCTGGGATGACATGAAGTGCAAATAATGACAGAAGTTCAATTCCTGGATGAGATATTCATTGAAGCTGCAATGCCCTCTTCATAGATTGAAAGGTAAATGGAATATTTTTAATGCGACAGAGCAAAAGGCCTCTTCTTTTGAAAAACAGAACAATGAATATATTCTGGGCCATCTAGGACTCTTAGAGCCACATTCAGACAGTGAGATGAGAAGAGAACCGAAGGATAAGAGAAGAAGAGTGTGCTCGTATAACCATATACCTCTCACTCACCCCCACTCACAAAAAACATTTCCCTCGCTTCCTTTCTTTACACAGAGAACACACTCCTCCCCATCCTTTTCATTTAATTGTGCTCTTGAGGGACCGGCGTCTTCGGGCCTCGTGGAAACCTGCTCTTCACGGCACGGGCCGCTCTCTTTCTGCCCACTCCATGACTCTGTCTACAGCGGGGTGTCTGCTCTGCGCCTGACCTTTTCTAATAATACACATACCGAAGGAGATTCACTCCATCCGGAATAAAACATTTGTGTGAGATTCCATAACTTGGCAACGACTTTAGGAAGTGTGTAGAATTCCAAGTGTCTGCTGAGTCTCTATGCAATTCTGTCTCCTTTCCTGCAGGAGATTTTCAAGGGCTTATCCACTATTTTGACATTTAGTGTTGTGGCATACAGGGTATAGTGGTTTGAATATGACCAAAGGGAACCACAACAGCTGCGTATGTCTATAGATGTTCAGCGTGTTTTGTAGAAATGGACTGGTAATTGTCTTATTGAACTTTTCTACTAAACTGTAAAATGTTTAGTAGAACATTAAGCATTAAGACATTTTTAACTGAAATACATTGAGTCCATAATCAATAATAAAGCTTCCTCCAGTTAAAAAGTGCTTCTGCTGTTGTCTCTCATCAGAATCCAGTCACATATTTGCTTAGATCTGTTTTGTCTTGTAAATGCTGCAGATTTCTCTCCTGATTCAGACCAGAACACTTTTTCACTGGAGCAAGAGTTATTATGGATTCATATTTCTTGATGGATTTGTTTCATCTTTTGTCTTCTCCAGATGTTAACTGATGGACTGGACTGGTGTGGATTATTGTGATGTTTTTATCAGACTCTCATTCTGACGGCACCCATTCACTGCAGAGCATCCATTGATGAAACACTGATGCAGAGGCACATTTCCCCAAAGAAGAAACAAGCTCATCCTAATCTGAGATGGCCTGAGGGTGAGCACATTTTCATTTTCAGAGCGGTTTAGTGAATACATTTATTTATTTTGTATTGCCAAGCTTTTTGTTGTTGTTATAACTGACAGCGTGTCACAGATGACATCAATAGTGATTATGTTGTACTTACCTATATTCCTTAAAAGCTCATTGCGTTGAGGTCAGTACTCACATTTTCTGACCACAACCCAACACAAATGTGTAGCTCTTATTCTCTGAAATATGCCCTCACTCCCCAATCAATATAGAGGCTTTAGAGACTCATCCAGGATTTATTTGTCCCTAACGCCTCTTATATTTGTGTCTCTCTCTCTGCAACACTTGTGTTACTTGGCAGAATCACTGTTTGGATATGACCAATGGTATTTACACAGTTCAAATTCACACAGGATCATAAATAAATGTGTTAATTTTGCGGCCCTTCTGTTTGCGGTGATAAATTACCTGCCTACGAAATGTTGTCAACAGATGGCAAAAATCACTCAAGCACATTACACCGTTCTATGGGGATATGTAATGCAATGTTCTCCCCTCATTAATATGCTGACTAATGTGCTGTTTTTCTAGGTTGTTTACAGAGCAGTTTCTGTCTCATTTCAATGGGTTTATACTGACACAAGTGTGTCCAATCATTGGAGCAGTTCAGATGCATAATGAATGTTGAACATTTTCTTTGTTTTACATTTATAAAAAATATATATATATTTAAATAAAACTCTGCTATACTAAATGTAAAATGAAGGCATGCCATAACTGTATTACTGTTGTAATTATAATTAATTCTTCCGGTGGCGCTGCTGAGTTCAGTCGCCTGTGAATCAGCTCCGCTCAGAATTGTGCTTTTATGTGTGTTTCTTTACCTATTTTTTATTTTTTTACTTCTCTTTTGATACGTGTATCGTCTGCAATGATTATGTACGACAGAAGAACACTTTTGGACATTGGACAACGCTACACTAACCTGATTAAGGATACTTTATCCACGGACCCAGCGTGGCCATTGGAGATACTTCGGAGCACCGAGTTGAACAATGACCACCTGAATAACCGCAGGAGGCGAAGGAAACACCGCGGGAGACGTGCTGGAATACGCAACAGACTGAGGAAAAGGGCTTACAGCCCTCCTCTACCATGTATTCTGCTCGCTAATGTACAATCCTTGGAGAATAAGATGGACGATCTTAGAGCCAGGATTAGTTTCCAACGAGACATTAGAGACTGCAACATCTTTTGTTTGACTGAAACGTGGCTCACGCCGACGGTCCCGGACACCGCTGTAACGCCGTCTGATAACTTCTCTGTTTTACGGATGGACAGATCAGCCGAGGCCGGAAAAAACAAAGGTGGTGGAGTGTGTTTCTTTATTAACAAGAAATGGTGTGGTCCCAGGAATATCTCCATTCTGTCGCGTTCCTGCTCGCCTCATCTGGAACACCTCTCCATTATCTGCCGCCCATTCTATCTGCCCCGGGAATTCTCATCAATCGTCGTCACTGCCGTTTATATACCACCACAAGCAGATACCAGCTTGGCTTTGTCCAAACTACACGATGAACTCAGCGGCTATATTAACAAACATCCTGACGCTGCATGTATCATTGCGGGGGACTTTAACAAAGCCAACCTCAAGAAGGTTATGCCGAACTTTCATCAGCATATATCCTGTCCAACCAGAGGACTGAATACACTGGATCACTGCTACACTCCGCTCAATAACGCCTACAAAGCCCACTCACTGCCGGCTTTTGGCAAATCAGATCATGTCGCCATCTTTCTCACGCCGGAATACAAACAAAGGATCGGTCGCGAACCGCCGGTGGAGAGGGAAGTGACGCGTTGGTCCCCCCACTCTGAAGCTATGCTACAGGCATCTCTTGATGACGTCGACTGGGACATGTTCCGGGCGAGTTCATCTGACGTCAGCGAATTCACGGATGTAGCAGTAAGCTTCGTAAACACGCTAACCGAGCAAGCCACTGAAACGGTAACAATAAGGACATTTACTAATCAGAAACCGTGGGTGGACAGATCAATCCGTGATGCGGTTAACCATCGCACTGCCGCATACAATGCCGGTCTGTTGTCAGGAAACATGAGCGAGTACAAAACATCGTGCTACGCTCTCCGGCGTGCAATACGAGCCGCTAAGCGCCGGTACAGTGAGAAAATTGAGTCACATTTCCAGCTCAATGACTCTCGACGCATGTGGCAGGGACTGAAGACCATCTGTTCCTCTGGAAATAAATCCTCCGCAGAGGTGAGAGCAGATCCGCTGCTGGCCGAAGAGCTAAACACCTTATACGGCCGCTTTGAATGCAATGGCGGTGGCGCGACTTTGCCGATCAGCGCGTCAGGAAGCAGCAGACAGAGCAGCAATGATCATGTATTCACCGTGTCTGAGGATGAGGTTTGGAGGGAACTAAGGAGAGTGAACGTCAGGAAAGCAGCAGGACCTGATGGGATTACTGGCCGCGTTCTGAGGTCCTGTGCTGATCAGCTTGCTGGTTTGTTTACTTCCATATTTAATGAGTCCCTTGCTACCTCTGTTGTTCCCACCTCCTTTAAAAAATCTGTCATAATCCCTGTGCCTAAGAACAGTAAACCCTCTTGCCTGAATGACTATCGTCCAGTTGCCCTTACATCGACAGTCATGAAGGTTTTTGAGAGACTTTTAAAGAAACACATTTGCTCCTCCATCCCTGCTACCTTGGACCCTCTTCAGTTTGCCTACCGGCCAAATAGGTCTACTGATGATGGCATCTCCCAGGTACTGCACTCCTCCCTCACTCACATTGACAGCAAAAATGGCAACTATGTCAGGCTGCTATTCATCGACTATAGCTCAGCTTTCAACACTATAGTCCCCACCAAGCTGACTGTTAAACTCTCAGACCTTGGCCTAAACACCTCACTTTGTGACTGGATTCAAGATTTCCTCACCGCCAGACCACAAGTGGTGAAAGTCGGCCAGTTCACCTCCAACTCCATCACCCTGAATGTAGGAGCCCCACAGGGCTGTGTCCTGAGTCCCCTGCCCTACTCTCTATACACCCACGACTGCGTGTCCTCACACAGCTCCACCTCTATTGTCAAATTTGCGGATGATACTGTGGTCCTGGGCCTCATCAACAACGATGACGAGGCCGCATACTTGGATGAGGTGGAGAGACTTACATCATGGTGCCAGGACAACTGTCTCTCTCTGAACGTGAGCAAAACTAAGGAGCTGATCGTGGACTTCAGGAAGAGACAGCTGCAGCCCTACACTCCTCTTATGATCAGTGGGACCCCTGTGGAGAGGGTGAGTAGCTTCAAGTACCTCGGTGTAAACATCTCCGAGGACCTGACATGGACTGCACACATTCAGACTCAGGTTAAGAAAGCCAGGCAAAGACTGTACCATCTGCGACAGCTGAGGAAATTCAGGGTCTCACCAGCTATCCTGAAAACTTTCTATTCAGGGGCCATAGAAAGTGTTCTGACTCAGTGCATCTCAGTGTGGTATAATAATGCCACAAACCAGGACTGCAAAGCCCTACAGAGAGTCGTGCGCTTAGCTGAGCGCATCTCAGGATCTACACTCCCCTCTCTGCAGCACATCTACCTCAAACGCTGCAGAAGCAGAGCTGCTAAAATCCTCAAAGATTCTACTCACCCCGGTAACCACCTTTTCTGTTTACTGCCATCTGGCAGGCGCTTCAGGAGCATGATGGCAAAGACTGAAAGACTGAGGAAGAGCTTCTTCCCTCAGGCCATCAGGCTCCTAAACACAAACTCTGTTTCATAAACACTCACAAGACCCATTGCTAACTGTAAATATCATCACATTCTCATCATTGCTGCTCTATGTACATTACCATGAACAACCCGTCTGCACATCCCTCTTATTCACATTACTATTTATTAAGTCCCAGTACACTGTTTTTTCTTTTTTTGTACATCTTATTGTTTTTTGCACATCTTGTTGTTTTTTTGCACATCTTTTTTGTACATCTTATTGTCTTTTGCACATCTTATTGTTTTTTGCACATCTTATTGTTTTGCACTTTTTTTTATTTTTTCGTTGCACATTTTACTCTTATTTCTCCTTTTCTTACCATATGTATGCCCTTGTGTTATGTTACTTTATATAATTTGTATTCTTATTATTTTGCACTGTCCACTGAGCAGACCTGATTCGATTACATTTCACTTCTAATTATACCCTGTATAACTATTATGTGACAAATAAAGAAACCTTGAACCTTGAACCTTGATTATTATTATTTTAAGTAATCATCTCACACCATAATGGGATAATTCACCCAAAAAAGAAAATGGTCATAATTCACTTATCCTCCAACCCTGTATGAGTTTCTGTTTTCTATTGAACACAAAATATATTTTGAGGAATTATGGTTACTAAACAGTTGACGGTAGCCATTCATTTCCATTGTATTTTATTTATTCCATATACGGTTTGGTTACCAACATTCATATCTTTGTGTTCAGCATTGGAAAATTTTAAGATAAGTAAATTATGACATAATTTTTGTTTTGCCGTTTACTATCCCTTTAAAATAATCATGGTTGCGTATTTTTAAGATAACTCTTGATAATTCAAAAATGTTGAGAAATGGTTTTTTTCTAGCCTATTATTTTGTAATGTTATTCCCAAGTGAATGCCCCCCCCCCCCCCACACACACAATCGATGGCATTGTTACATCATGCAAAATGCTGTGAATTTGATTAAATGTGATTGATTGAGGCAGCCAAAGTTAATGCCTTCCTATAAATTACAATGACCAGACAAGCTGTCAGTTGGCATCAAGACTTTACTGTTGCATCTTCGTTTTTTCCAACACTTTGACTCAAAATGCCTTGACACACACTAATGTTATTCAGTCATGTCAGACTGACTCAAAGCGACAGCTCACAGCATGTGGGGCAAAAAGAACAACAGAAAAACCAGCCGTAGTCACCGTTGTCCACCTCTGTCATGACTGCTTTCCTCTTCTCCCGCTACATCAGTGTGAGCATTTTCTGCTTGAAATGTCATTTCCACCCTCTTACACTGCATTCAGTCCATATATTAGTGCTGTATAATGACAGTTGTCTGGGTGAAGACGTGATGTGAAGTAATCACGCCAAAGAAATGAAGAATGATATACCTGCTGTCCAAATGTGTCTCTTGACACCTGTGGCCCCAATTGTGTCGACAAAACAACAATTACTGTTTCTCATCGTCATTCCTCATGTCTTTCTATCTATTGCATGTTAGGATGTCTTTCATTGTCCACATGCTGTTTGAATTCAGTTATAGATAGACAGATAAATACATCTTTCATACACTCATTTATTGTAGTGTTGTGTGTCTGAAACAAATTGCACAATAATAGCCAATACTCAGAAGCAGGGCTGCACGATGATTCATATTTTAAACGTGATCATCATTTCTGCTTTTCTCAGTTTATTGAACATAATGGTCTGCAATATTTGCCCGCTGGTTATTTCTCCTGAATGCGTTTCATTTGCTGTTTGCATTATATTGCGTTGGTGAAAAGCCTCCACAAGGGTTCATGGTTGCCAGATGTCAACAGTTTAAATCCCCCAATCAGAGCTTTTTTTTTTCCTTAAACGTATACATTTTCCACCCAGAGGTTTACTTAATCTTTCCAAACTGGCAACCATGCATACATTACAGAAAAAGCCTTGATGAGCTGAAAACACTGGCAAACATGCAAGTTGGAGTTTAGTGATCTCTACTGAGATTTTCTATTAAAGTTAAAGTTATCTTGATTTGTGCTACACGTAAGAGTGCAGCAATGCAGGAGAAATTAAACACGACATTAAGCATGATTATATTTATTAGCAAAATAATCGGGATAAACCGCTCGTCCAATGAGCCGTACTCAAAAGTCTCGCTGCATGTCCAGTGTGTGGTCTGATATCTGTGATATATGACCGCGGGTCGCCCTGGTATAATCTGGTGTGTAATGATCATTGTAAATCCACAGCAGTGCAGCACCTGGATCAATGCAGCTGATGCGTATCTACTGCTCGAGCTCCCAGCTTCTCTGCTTCAAAACTCAAAACAGAGTACCCTTATGAAAAAGTAGTCTATTCAAGTGTGCTATTAGTATACTTCTTTTAAACAAAAAATGGGAAAGCATACTTTTAGTCTACTTTTTATGTACTTCTCAGAAATGGGCTTAATGTACTTCTCAGAAATATACTTAAAATTGAATTTAAGTATACTTGACTTATACTTAGAAAAAGTCTAAATATATTTGAGCTCAGAGAATCCTTGTTTTCATTGCTATATGGTAGGGGGTTCTAGTAAACATATTCTGTACAGAACCCCCCCCAAACAAAAAACACAAGTGAAGAAGAAACAAAATCATCAGAGTTAATAATGACTGTCAAGCTTTGGGGTGTTGGTCGACTCCATCTATGTTTTAATTATCAAACTGAAGTCTGAATACAATTCATATCCTTTTTTCAGCTTTTTGTTGAAAATGTTGCCACAGGATGCAGTGTTCCTGTGGCTCAGTGGTAAAGCATTATTGCGTTAGCAGCGCAAAAGATTGTGGGTTCAATTCCCAAGGAACACACATACTGACAAAAAATGTATAGCCTGAATGCACTGAAAGTCATTTTGGATAAAAGCATCTGCTAAATGCATAAATGTTCAAGGTTCAAGGTTCTTTTATTCGTCACATACTCAATTATACAGAATATAATCCGTAGTGAAATGTAAATCAGGACAGGTCCGCTCAGTGGACAGTGCAAAATACGTAACAAAACACAAGAGAATATATATAAATATAGGTACAAATATACTTAATAAAATAAACTTGAAGCATACTACTTTTTGGTAAGGGTAGCCTGAAACGTTTTAATTCAGAATTAAATATATTTGAGTTGCTAGCAATAGCTTTGGGGTGCATATAGGGATGTGCAGTTAGTCAAAATCATAATAAAATCACAATGAGAGTATGATCTTTTTATAGCCTGATGGCACAGAAACATTCACACGACTTTAAACCATGCTTTGATACTCGCACACAGAAAGTTGCTGCTCAGATAGGGTGTGGATAGCTAATTGAGTTATTTTGCATGTTTTGGTGCTTTTTGTGTTCTCTTCTTAATTGAACAAGAAGAGTTGAGAAAGAAAATGCAAATGTATCTGTATATTGGATTGGCGCATCAGGTCTTAAAGTGACAGCAGCCTAATAAACCTGTTTCTGTCTTTCATTAATGTTATTCAAATAACATAAGACAAAAAGAAAGTCACTCACTGCTCTTGACTGAATAACTTCTGTAACTTTAAGGATTGATCAATATTTATACAGTGAAGACTATACAGAGTTATTATGTACATTTAATTTTTTAATTTCTATACCGGAATACTACTGTTAGACATACATGAAACACTTGTTTGTTCAGCTTCTTTAATTTTTTGTGTGTAATATTTGCTATGTCTTTTGTATTTATGGTATATGGTAAATACCCAGGAAGAACCTGCTTTTACCAAGTACGACATGTTCCTGGATCAACATCTTTGTTGACCCTGGAACGACATTGTTATAATACTTTTTAACGTTTAGAATTTTTGTGAAGTTTAGGCTTACAATCAGTGTTTGTTGCATGTGCAGCAGTGTCATTAATCTATACTTTAATCCCTGATTTTAGGGATTGCTCATAGTTAAGATTAGGTTTAGGTGTAGAGAAATGGTCAAGATTACATTTTTGGATTAAAATATTGTTCCAGGGTCAACAATATATGTTGACCCAGAAACACATCAAACTCGGCAAAAGCAGGACATGCAATACCCAGTTAAGTGTTGTAAATAGATGTAGGAGTATATATCAGTAAGATATGATGTTAGGAATATTTTTGGGAGACTTTTTGGTCCTGCCAGCTCCAGTAATGATGCCGTTAAGATGAGCTTAATAACAAGCAATCCGTGTGCTGGTTTGGGAATAGCAACTACTTCATTCTAAAATAACACTTAAGATTTAGTTAAAATGATCTTAAGAGCATGATTTGCAATGTAATATGGAAAACCCAGCCCTTTTGGGTTTGCAGTTGCTATTTAATTGTATAACTTTATGTTTTCAATGATAATTATGAGCCTAATTAATGCTAAAGGTATTAGGGAATAGCAAATACAGAGAGTAGTGCAAAATCCTCTTTTCAGACATTATTCTTTTGAGTAAAATATGCTTCAAAAACAAGGTGCATCATTAAACTGTAATCGAATCAGTTGCGACTCTTGATGTGAAACAAGTGATTTTCAGAACTGCAGGTTTAAACGGTGCATTAAAGGTTTAATGAATCTCTCTATCCCACTGATTGTCTTCCTTTCTGATTGAATCAGGAGATTGTATCTATAACTAAACATTTAAACTGACTGTTGCTAAAACAAATCTTCTGTGATATAACATTATAATTAAAATGTAATGCTGGCAAAATTAGAAAGGGTTCATCAATAAAGTGTTTTCCCCTTCAAGCCCAACATGTTGTATTAGGGTCATTGTACAGAATTGGTCAACACTGCTGTCCCACAACCAAAAAACACATTTAAAAAGCATTGAAGTATTCAAATCTTAGATATTTACTAATATCTTTCTATTATCTATTGAAAACCACAAAAATAATTTAAAATATTAGTAAGCTTAATATATATGAAATCATTCATTTATTGGGAACTTTCAATTGGGAGATGGCTGTGCCGAACCCTAACCCCTATGTAAAAAAATTAAATAAAAATAGGTCCCACATTTTTCATGTCACTGCCATAACAATTTATGTTTTAGTCCATTTGCTGAGACTGATTGTAACTACACATAACTACATTTATGATCAGGAGATATTACTTTGTCCCCCTCGCTCATACCTACAATGTATGAGTCGATAGGTCCCATGATTTTGAGGTACATGTGTTCAAAAGTCTCAAAACAAATCTGTGTTTAACTTTAAGGAACGTCACTACCGGACGCAATTCAGCATAATATGTCATCAATGTTTTGGTAGTGACAAAATGGAAAGCATGATCTTCATACAATTGTCAATTTGTATATTGTTATTCCTTATTTACTTGTTCTTTTTAATTCTTCTCTTTATTATCTGTGTCGCTGTCATTCTGTTGCACTGCGGTAGCTTCCGTCACGAAAACAAATTCCTCGTATGTGTAAATAAAGCTGGCAATAAAGCTCATTCTGATTCATATTTGGGGAAAATAAACACAATTTTTTGTACAGTTATGCATATTTGTTGTATTTTAGTATGTTTTGGTATGTTAGTTAAAATTCTGTAATGTGATGTGGTCGTTACCAAAGCATTACTGTCACTACCAAAAATGTGCTGTCACTCCTGAAACATTAAATCAAATCAAATCACTTTTATTGTCACATCAACACAGCACATGTGCCTTGGTGAGTGAAATTCTTGAGAGCATGCTCCAGACAGTGCAGAAACAATTTACATATAGACAATACATATTACAGACTTGTACAGAAGACAATGTGCAAAAAAACACATACATATACCCAGTACACACAGTGTACTATTGGACATACTTACAGTTATCAATACACATTATACACCGTATGTACACATTCTACATTATGTACATATATACACACAATAATATGCAAAACAGATTATACATAGTCCGATACGCAATGTCATGGATGTGCAAATGGGTGTCTTGGATGGTGTCCAGTGATAGCAGATAGGTTGTGATTAGTGCAGTGTGTGCGTGTAGTCCAGTTGAACAGTGTTAAAGTGCAGTGCATGGCATGTTGTGTGATGTAGGTGAGTTATTTGTGACTGTTCATTAGCCTGATAGCCTGAGGGAAAAAGCTGTCCCTCAGTCGGCTAGTGCGGGATCGGATGCTGCGGAAACGTCGCCCTGAGGGCAACAGAGAGAGCAGTCTGTGGGACGGGTGGCTGGAGTCTTTGATAATCCTCCGGGCTTTCCTTGTACACCGCCTGGTGTAGATATCCTGGAGGGAGGGAAGCTCACCTCCAACAATGTGGCGGGCAGTTCGCACGACCCTTTGCAGAGCCCTGCGGTTGCCAGCGGTGCTGTTTCCAAACCAGGCGGTGATACAGCCGGTCAGGATGCTCTCCACAGTGCAGGTGTAGAAGGATCTGAGGATGAGTATAATGAAAGATCATGTTATGACAAGTATCACATATTCAATGTATATTCAAACTAACGAATCCTTTACTTTGAAATCAGTATGATAAACTATTAGCTTTTTTACAAAATACAACAAATCTCATACATTACACTTTAAATTTTGTTAAAAATTTGATTGTTATTAATTAACTTATATATTATATAAGAAATATATATTGTTTTAATAAAATAGGCCAAATAAACAAATATATCTACCATATAGAGGTAAGCAACATCTTAATAGATCAATATAAGCCTTCTAATTAGATTATTTTTACTGTGTTTCGTTAGTGACAAATTTGACGAGAGGACAAATATTCAAAACTTTCTGAAAACACAATATGATAATTAACTGCACAATTACTAGAAATGTGTACCTTGGATATTATACAATTTGCATACACACTTCTTATTTGTATTTTTTTCCAAGACATTTCCAACTCTGACTTTGGCGAAGTTCTGTAGAATTGGCCCACTAACACAGGATTATAGCACTTGCATTAATACTAACCCTCACTCCAGCGTTATTGCAGTTTTATCATGTATTTTCTTTGGTTAATGATTTGTTGTTAGCTTGTGTAATTTGAGGAAACAGTTATTGAAATTACTCAATACACATTAATGTCAGACCATATTTACAGTATACAAATGTTACTGATTTCTTTTTAATTAAAACATTTGCATTGCATTTAATTTGCTTATTTGATTAGTATAATTGTTTTGAAAGCAAACAATTAAAATACATTGCACAGAATGCATTATATATTGATGCAGATACAGATTAAAATCTGCTTGATCAACTCAAATCCAGCTTCAAATGATACAATTAGAGTCCATTATTACTGACAAAAATGACGGTTTGGAACGTATCTCGGGTTTAAGTCACGGTTTAGTACAGCAAACGGGAAAACTGAACAAAAAATTGCTTATAGTGAACAAATTGTCCCTCTCTCTTTATTAAATATATTTTTTTAAGCACATACAAACCCATACCATAGAGAGCATCAAAACAGCATTTATTGTTAGAATTTCCTGATAAAATAGAATCCGAAAGATGAGACTTTCTAAATAACTTCCACACACGCAGTGGTTAAAACGATCTTTCGTGTACACTTACACCTCTAGTTATGTTTGTGCATTTAAACATAATACATTAAAAATAGCTTGATGTCTATGGTCAGCAGGTAATAGTGAATGCTTCATCTTCCCTCTCTCACACACTCTCTCTCTCTCACACACACACACATTCTCTCTCCTCTCTCTCTCTCTCTCTCTCTCACACACTTTCTCTCTCACAAACAAAAACACTCTAACCCACACAGGCACAGAAGCACTCGGGGAAAGACAAATCAATGCTGGGAGAGAGCGCTTTGAGACAGTTCCTCTAAAAACAGTGAGGTTAATCTGCGTGTGTCAGACTTCCTATGTGATGTATTACCTCGCGCTAATGATCTTAAGAGTTCTGGGAGGATGTTTGCCATATGTATTGTCAAGAAGCAATTTTCGTACCTCTCTAAGGGAGATCATTTGTGCTGTAAACCAATGTTCGATCGCATTAACTCCGCTGGATAAAGGGCACAAACAACAATAGCTCAAGAAAAGGGGATTTTGTTACAACCACGTGAACCACGATGCTCCTGCCAGACATATATGCTTTGCGCTTCAAGACTACATCTAAAAGCAATATAGCATATCCTTGTGTTATCTAAACTTAAAGTTAATGTGCAACAGAACAACACTTTAGTGAAGTTAACCGGGTGATGACATAACACTCGGTCAGGTCATGTGGTCATCGATTTGGTGATTGCAGACTGTGTTTAACTGGTGTGGCGTTTCCCCCCCTCCTCCCACCGATATCTGTAAGATGCAATGCCTTCCAGGTACTCCATTATGCCGCTGAGCTCGTATTTTATTAGCGTAAGTCTGGCTCACTCATTCTAATATAGGTGCTGTAGTGGACAGATTATTATTAGGGCATTCCAGGACCAGATTTATGGTGAGGATCCTCTTCGACTGCAACCACAGGGAAAGGTTTGCCACATTTCGATTTGAGCTAGGTGGACTAAAGCAAAACAAATGTCCAACACCATCAAATAAAGCAAAGAAGTCAAATGTTTAGACATCAAACATTTATTCTGTCTTTTTACAAAAACATTCTGTTGAAGATGAATACTGTGTAATAAAATCAGCAGCCTACAGAACACTTACATGAGAAACGTTTGATAGATTTCAAACATTATTAAAGACAAGTAAACAGTCAGGGATAAAATAAGAATAAATTATCAATAGCACAAATACAACTGAACCAAGTTTCCGGTACAGAGATTGAAATCAAATGTAAAGTAATACTGTATATGTAACAAACGGCCCACGGAAGGCAAGTTTAAGAACCAGAGTGCAGTTTTATTCCAAAATACAAACATAATCCAAACAGAGACTCGACTTGGCTCACCGACAGCAGGTTACAACATCAATACTCGACAAAGGACAAAGACAACATGAGGGCTATGTATATCAAACAATACAGGTCACATGACAAGAACCAACCAATGAGAGACAGGACACATGACTAAGACAACCAATGAGAACATGACACATGAACAAAAGAACCAATAGTGGGATAAAAAGAGGGCAAGGGATTCACATGACTAGACAAAAACCATAACACGGCAAAATATCAAAATAAAAGACAAGAAATATGAACATGAAACAAAATAAAAAAACTACATTACAACATTGTTTACCTTTTATAAGAATAGATGAATCCTTTTTAAAGTTATAAGTTATTCAGTCAAGATCAGTGAGTAATTGTTTTTGTATTTAGTATTATTTTCGTTGATAAATACTGTATCAATGGCACAGACAGCAGCACAAATATTAGGCTGCTGTCACTTTAAGACCTAATACATGGATCCAATATACTGATACACATCCACTTTCTTTCTGAACTGTTTAAGTTAAATTAGGACCGACTGTGTTTATGAGGATATTTTGACAGAGATTTGTGTATATTTGTCCATTCATGTTTAAGAAGATGCAAAAAAGAACTCAAATCAGTATTCAGTCACTATATGAGAGGCAGCTTTCTATAAGCTTATGATGTGAAAACAGTGCATCAGTGCTAATGTGAGTTCTCTTTTGTGTCTTATTGCAGTTGAAAATCACATTAAAGTGTGCACACATAAACCGATAAGCAGATCGAAATTCATGTGTCATATCAAATCTAACCCAGCAGGCACCGGACGTTTATGTACCGTCCGTCAGGTTGACGTTGAACGTCAGACATTGCATTTTGGTTGAAAATTAAAATCGGGTTGATAATTTGACGTTGACTTAACGTTGATTTGGTTACACAACCTAAAAACAGCAAAATATCAACGTCAGCTAACGTAGGTATTGGACATCAATTCAACAATGATATTACATTGAATTTACATTGAATTTTGGTCACCCGACGTCGCAACCGAAATTTAACTAAACATCAACGTCTTATGACGTACCTGCTGGGATGTTTCTTAGAAATGTGGAACTGTTTTTTGATGCCAAACCCTACTGACTAAGCATGTTAAATCTTTCTCGGGAAGACTATGTGAGGGATTACTCTGACCGGCTGTTCAATTTGGTGCACCACTGCATGAGAAGAATTAAGTGATGAAAGTGAGTAAACGATGAAGTGCACACAGCGAGGACTCTTCTGACTTTACATCATTTTACCTGAGGGCTCCAATAATTAAACCTTCTCTCATAACGACAGAGCCATCTTGAATGAAGAAAGTGATTAACATGATTCATGTTGAACATGGTAAACTATCTATTCTTCTTTAGGATTTCCATCTTTTAAATTAAATTGTAGACCCACAGTGTTCCCGTGGAGCATTGCATTGTGTTAGCAGCGCAAAAGGTTGTGGGTTCAATTCCCAGGGAACACACATACTAACAAAACATGTATAGTCTGAAAGCACTGTAAGTCGCTTTGCATAAAAGCATCTGCTAAATGCATACATGTAAATTATGGTTGGCACTTTAAGGAACCTCCACTCAAAATGACTGAAACAAATTATTCAAATAACAAGGTTGCATGACACACTAATCCTTTGGCTGCATGCGCTGTCAATTTTGGGTCATGCTCTATTTCTATCTGTCAGGAAAATAATGTAACACTTGGTATTGTAATGTGACATTGGTATCACAATATCTATGACAAAATCTCTTTCCTTTCCACTAGCTTTGTTCTGCTCCTCCTGATGATTTTCTTGTTTCTTTGTATTTCGCTGAATATGAAAAAGACAACCACTGTTGTGGTCCGCTCTCTTGTTTTTATCTCCAAATTCTCTTTTGTATCTCTTTCCAGGTTTTTCATGCTGTGATTTAAAATGTAATCGTCTCCTTCTTCTAATCCATATCATCAGTGTTTCATGCTGGAATGTGTCTAAACTTGGAAAATGCAACATTTATCTGCCAAATGAGGTAAAACACTTTAAAATAGCCATCAGTGTTCCAGTTAATGACAGAAATTGATTAACACATCATTCTGGTATGTTATATAATATAGACTTACTCTACATATAATACAATGATATATAACAAGTCCATAATATTGCTTCTGAACGACTCACTCATTTGATCTGGGGTTATTAATAGTCTACTGATAGTGATTTAATACGTTTACACTTAAGCTTGCTTTTGATTTTCAATATTTGAGGTGTGAGAACAATTTAACCTCGTTGTACCCAGATTTTGCTAAAGATTATTTCTGCATTCTCAGAGCGAACCTTTAAACAAGGTTACAGGCAATGTTTACATATTACACTTCAAAGTCCAAGTTTAGTTTTCTCTTTTTTAAATGACAAATACATGCTGATTTAAACAGTTATTCCTTTCACGCAGGTGCAGAACGTAATGCGATACTTTTTCTTTAACTGTAGTCTTTATGGTGTGTTCAAGCGCAACTTTTTAGCCCAAAATGGAGAAAACACTGCCGCTTTTGTCATTGCTCTTTCTTTGATGTCGGTTTGGTGTGCCATGGGCTTTAAAGGACAAGACGACTCCTAGTACCAAGCCATTGGTCCCCATGCGGTTTTTACCCTTTACACATCTTTATAACCAGTTCCCAAAGTTTAGGCCGAGAGCACCAAAGAAAATTCCTCGAGACCTTTGGATGCAGCAGCAGTATCTGAAACAAAGAGAGGACCTAAATCAATCCAAATCCATTCATAACCTTAAACATGTATGTAACCTACAACACATACATTTCATATTCATTCAGAGAAATAAGCATTATCAGGGACAGCAACTTGCAGAGGAACATCTTCCAAAAATGCAGCCGTTAACAGACAAATTAGACTCAGACTATTGTTTTCAGGACATTTTTTTTTTTTATTATAGTTGTTTGGGAAGTGAGTTTAGCATAAATTCCAAATAAACTGAAGTAACTGTGCTTTACATTTATGCAAATTAGGTCCACAGGAGCCAATCACAGCACTGGAAAGGAGAAGCTACAATCTCTTCCTCAACAGAAAAGTTTTCTAATAGTCTCAGGCCTGTAAGCTGAGAAACCTTAACCAATAAAACCAAGTTCTGAGTCTCCTGCCAATGAGAAAAAGACATTAACAGTACAGTCAAAAAACATTATCGTCCATCCAGTGAGACGTTAACAGGCACACTATGTTTTCTGAGCCTGTAAAAAAGAGACACTGCAGGTCTTGATGGCCAATTCCGATTGTGTGACTATAACCCATTATTTCCACATATGAATGAGGCCTGAAACCTATCGGAGAGTATCGGAATCCATGTGACTTTTTCCTGATAACACGGTCGTGGGCCATATCCGATCTGTGCCATATGGGAGGAACTAATCTGAATTCGGTCACTTGAACTATGCAGCATAAATGCGGCAGACATAAACAGATATTCTACATTCAGAGTCCATGTCTGGCGAAACAACAACAGATACAGCACGTCACGAGTCTCCGTCCCAGAGAGATGTACGCAGACTGACCAAATTCCCAGAGAGGCAGAAACACACAGACACATATTTACAACAAGGTGAAGCTCCGGTGAGCAAACCTTCACGTCAAGGTGCCTTCCTCTGTGTGTTTCAGATTGTTAGGGACCTTCAGCACCTACTTAGTGCCTCATCTGCGTGTTACAGATACTAGGACCCTCCGGTGCTCCAGCAGTTCAGCGCTTCGAGATCAAGGCTGCTGAGACGGATTCTCATTCCCACTGCACTGATACCCAACTCAATATCGCTTACCCAAACATTTTTATTAGTGTGCATTGAGTATTATAAGCATCCTATATCAGTATCAGGCTGGTGCCTGTAAATAACAAATCATATTATTTTATATTTTGTGGAATAAGGCTCTTCACCTTATTAGTTTTAGAGAAACAACAGTTAATCTTTCTGTAATGTAACTGCAGTAGCAACTTCCGACTTAATCACGTGCATTTAATTCCGTGTTAATTTAGTAGTTGTTGGCTACTCTGGGTAACAATAACTCATAAATCCATCAGATTGGTACGCTGACAAACTCCCTCACATTTACACCATTTTTTGTCAACAATCCTCCTTGATTGTTTTTACTGTTAAGGTGGCCAACCAAAACCACTACATTAGTTTGGTGCCACATGTGAGAACAACTACAATACACTATCACTTTCAGTATGAGCCTATATGGACAGTTCTGAGACATTACATGACATCATGTCATGCATTCCTTCATTCATTCCTTCCCTCATTCCTTCTTCCTTTCTTTCATTAATTAATTAATTAATTAATCAATTCACCCATTCATTTATCCATTATTTTTTTATGATGAAGATGACAGAAGTATCATGCAACAGATTATCTGGAATATGTGATTTGGTTGGATGGTATACATTTACATTTCATTTAATTTGTATGTTTTTAAAGGGATAGTTCGTCTAAAATTAAAATTACCCCATGATTTACTCTCAGTCAAGTTGTTTAGGTGACTTTCTGCTTTCAGATGCATTGGAGTTATATTTAAAAATGTCTTCCATGGTTAAAAATGGCAGTGAATGGGTGGTGAATTCAATAGAAGTCCAATAAAAGTGCATGCATCCATCATAATAAAGTGCTCCACATGGCTCTGGTGGTTAATTCATGCCTCCTGAAGAGAATCAATGTGAAAAAATAAGGATATTTTTCTATGTTTTATGTTTATGTTTTATGTTTCTATGTTTTAATGATGGATGGATGCACTTTCTTATGCTTCAAAATTTCACCACCCATTCACTGCCATTATGAAGCTTGGATGAGCCAGTACATGTTTTAATATAACTCCAATTGTATTAATCTGAAATAAGAAAGTCATATACACCTGTAAGGGCTTGAGGGTGAGTCAATCATGGGGTAGTTTTCATTTTTGAGTGAACTATCCCTTTAAGCCCGGATTTTGAGACAATCCTTTTTTTTTCTTCCACAGCGGATCAAGTTTCTAATCCAGGCGGTATATGATGTGCTTCCTAGCCCATCAAACCTTCACATATGGGGCAAAGTGGAGTCACCAGCATGTCCACTGTGGTTCAGGCGTGGAACACTAGAGCATATTCTGAGTTGCTGCCCAAATGCACTGGTAGAGGGGAGGTATAGGTGGAGACATGACCAGGTGCTGAAGGCCATTGCTGAAGCCATTACTGCAGGAGTCGAGTGGGCCAAGCACTCCCGCCCCTCCATGCAAACCATCACTTTCATCAGAGCTGGAGAGCAGCCAAGACCAGCTGCAAAACATCTACAGACATGCTGGCCACTGCGAGGGACTGGCAGCTGTTGGTGGACCTGGAGCAGCAACTCAAGTTCCCCAACCACATTTTGACCACCACCTTAAGACCAGACGTTTTTCTCTTGTCTGAGTGCACCAAACAAGGGGTTCTGTTGGAGCTTGCAGTCCCTTGGGAAGACCGCCTGGAAGAGGTCTTTGAAAGGAAGCTTGCCAAGTACGAGGGACTAGTCAGCGAGTGTCGACAAGCCGGATGGAGAGCAAGGTGTCTCCCAATCAAGGTCGGAAGCAGGGGCTTTGCGGCCCGATCCTTGTGCAGAGCCTTCATTCTGTTAGGCATCAATGGAGTGAGGAGGAGAAGAGCTATCTATAATACCACCGAAGCAGCAGAGGAAGCTGTATTTTTACAGCTGCAATATTTTATCATTGCAACATTTTAGTGTCATTTTCACTAACAACTGTAGTTGGATTATATTGTATACAAAAGTTCAGTGTTAACCCACCAGTCACTATTGTGACCATCGAGATTTTTACTCATTCTGTGTCCACACTCAACAAAAGTAAATATATGTGAATTCATATATTAATACTAGACACCTCAAAGATATTGTGCACCAAAAATCTTTGTCATATCTTTATGTTAACATACGTTACTAGCCTTTTGTTTCAGAGCTTTGATGCAGTCATCATCATCTTCTCAAGATCCTGTTCTGGTCATGTGACAGTTTGCATTAATCATGTGACACTGCAAATATTTAATTAGGCGCGTTTGATTTTAAGCGGCACTGCATAGAATGGTCAGTGTATGACATCAAAGTACCATGAGAGCCATTCGAAAGCATAAGATCCATCTGCTCTCTTATCGCTCTCGCGGTACTTTGATGTCATACACTAACCATTCTATGCAGCGCCGCTTAAAGTCAAACGCGCCTATTGAGACCCTTTATTTTGTCCATATTTGCAGAAAGTGCACTAAAACATCATTCAGAAGCTTTTCAGAGTTTTCTAACAAAACTCGGACTTCGGTGGGACTTCAATTTTATTGATTAAAAACAAGATTTCACTCAAAACTCTGAAGGAGCGTGTGCATCTTTTCTCTGAACGGACGTCTCTGTCTCTTGTTGGTACCTGTAAGGTCCTCACAGGGGGCCAGTTCTTCCTAATCAAGCGTCTGATTGTTCTCCAGTGTTTCCGTGTGGTCTGTCTCTACAGGGGAACTACACTGAAAATAAAGCTTTACATCAACAAAGCATTGCCTCAAATAAAAACATGAATGGACTCCCAATCCAATATATTGGTGTTTAAAGAGGTTTCACTCCATACTGCATGTGGAGACTTTTTGTTTTTATTTAACCTTTTTATTTAACCTCAACCTCAATCCCAGTTAACGGTATTTGTTCTGGTCTCAAACCACATGAGCCCTCCAGAACTCCCTCATCTGTAAAGCTGATGTAGTATATCTATTTTAATGAGGATGTGGATTGAATTGTAGTCTACTAAACAGCTTGTGTACAGATAAGTGCTGCTGTTGAATAACGGCTCAGATGTTCTGTTAAGGACTGTGGCTTCGGGTTTACCAAAAGGACTGGTGCAGGACTGCAGATGCTTGCAGAACAAACACAAACCACATATTTCAGTGTTCTGAATGAGAGTGTTTTCCATCTTTGCATATGAATGTAATGCATGATAAGAAAGCGCTGGAGCATTGGATGCTCCTCAGCGCACATCATTTTAATGGCTGTGAATTATAATTTTGTCTAAAGAAATGTGGAGATATGATAATCCATCTATATTTATTCTAAATGAGCAATTATTTGGAATAAATGTTTTAATATATGTTGTTTTACCCTTCCGATTGTAATGAGTGACTGGTCAGAGGCGAGAGTAGATCCACTTGCAGCTTTATTTTTACACAGAGGAGGTCAAACAGGCAAATATCAAGCAGGGGTAATGAGAGCAACGTAGACAAGGCAGGGTCGAAATCAGAGGCAGAGCAATGGGTCAGGGCAGGCGGCAGACAGAGAGGATTACCAGAAAGCAGGCGGGGTCAGAGAGGCAGGCAGCAAACGATCAGTAGAGGGAGTCAACAGTCCAGGTAAAACACGGGAAGACAAACTAGGGAAAACGCTCGGAAATGTAGCCAGGGGAAAACAAGACTTCGCAGTGAGTGAGTGTTTGTGTGCTGCTTTTATGTGAGTGAGTGAATGAGGTGCAGGTGTGGTGAGGCAATCAGGGTTGATGAGTGAATGGTGACAGCTGTGTGATTGGTGTAATGGTGGACGGGAATGTGTGAGTGCAGTGCATGATGGGAGATGTAGTCCATGGGTGATGTGCAGTTTGAGTGAGTGGTAACCAGATTCATGACAGAGCCCCCCCCCAAAGAGCGGCTTCCAGACGCTTACACAAAGCATCCTCCAGGAGGGTGGTGGAGCGGAGGTGGAACCGGGGGAGGGGACGGAGGGCCAGGTCCATGTGGGGCCAATGAGACAGGAGCCCACCAGGGCGGGGCGGAGGAGACAGCAGAGACGTGAAGTGACTCTGGCAGGTCGGCGGAGACGTGAGGTGACTCTGGCAGGTCGGCGGAGACGTGGGGTGACTCTGGCAGGTCGGCGGAGACGTGGGGTGACTCTGGCAGGTCGGCGGAGACGTGGGGTGACTCTGGCAGGTCGGCGGAGACGTGGGGTGACTCTGGCAGGTCGGCGGAGACGTGGGGTGACTCTGGCAGGTCGGCGGAGACGTGGGGTGACTCTGGCAGGTCGGCGGAGACGTGGGGTGACTCTGGCAGGTCGGCGGAGACGTGGGGTGACTCTGGCAGGTCGGCGGAGACGTGGGGTGACTCTGGCAGGTCGGCGGAGACGTGGGGTGACTCTGGCAGGTCGGCGGAGACGTGGGGTGACTCTGGCAGGTCGACGGAGACGTGGGGCGACTCTGGCAGGTCGACGGAGACGTGGGGCGACTCTGGCAGGTCGACGGAGACGTGGAGTGACTCTGGCAGGTCGACGGAGACGTGGAGTGACTCTGGCAGGTCGACGGAGACGTGGAGTGACTCTGGCAGGTCGACGGAGACGTGGAGTGACTCTGGCAGGTCGACGGAGACGTGGAGTGACTCTGGCAGGTCGAGCGCCCACCAGGGCGGAGCAGACGAGACAGACGCCCACCAGGGCGGAGCAGACGAGACAGGCACCCTCCAGGGCGGAGCAGACGTGACAGGCACCTTCCAGGGCGGAGCAGACGAGACAGACGCCCACCAGGGCGGAGCAGAGATCCCTGGCTGAGACTGGGACCTAGAGGAAATGGAGACACAAGAGGCAGAGAGAGCACATTTGGTTTCAGGAACCGGGGCAGGGAGTTTAAGCGGCCATGGTAGATCCGGGGCCTCGGGCAGCCATGATGGATCAGGGGACCTCATGGGCCATGGCGGGTCCAGGGTCTCCGTGGGCAATGGAGGGGAGCTCCCTCCATGAAAGTTCTTGGTGAACTCCACTACCTCGAGAGGGCACTCTGGAAGCGCTGAATCTCGGTGGCGCTCAGGCGGCTCTGACTCTCTTGGGCACTCAGGTGGCTCTGACTCTCTTGGGCGCTCGGTAGAACTGGACGGAACCAGCGGAGGCATTGTTGAGCTGGGCGGGACCAGTGGAGACGAAGGAGAGCTGGGCGGGACCAGCGGAGAAGAAGGAGAGCTGGGCGGGACCAGCGGAGACGAAGGAGAGCTGGGCGGGACCAGCGGAGACGAAGGAGAGCTGGGCGGGACCAGCGGAGACGAAGGAGAGCCGGACTCTGTGAGCTCCTGGATCGGAGCGGCCTCTGGAGCGGACTCTGTGAGCTCCTGGATCGGAGCGGCCTCTGGAGCGGACTCTGTGAGCTCCTGGATCGGGACGGCCTCTGGAGCGGACTCTGGAGCGGACTCTGGAGCGGACTCTGCGAGCTCCCGGAGCGGAGCGGGCTCTGGAGCGGACTCTGCGAGCTCCCGGATCGGAGCGGGCTCTGGAGCGGACTCTGCGAGCTCCCGGATCGGAGCGGGCTCTGGAGCGGACTCTGCGAGCTCCCGGATCGGAGCGGGCTCTGGAGCGGACTCTGCGAGCTCCCGGATCGGAGCGGGCTCTGGAGCGGACTCTGCGAGCTCCCGGATCGGAGCGGGCTCTGGAGCGGACTCTGCGAGCTCCCGGATCGGAGCGGGCTCTGGAGCGGACTCTGCGAGCTCCCGGATCGGAGCAGGCTCTGGAGTGGATTCTGTGAGCTCCCGGATCGGAGCGGGCTCTGGAGCGGACTCTGTGAGCTCCCGGATCGGAACGGGCTCTGCGACGAACCTGGGGATGCCTGCTGCTCGCACCGACACCAGTGGTGGGTCCAACACACTAGTCATCAGTCCTGGCCAAAGAGGTGCATCCGCAGGCGTGGTAGCCATCCTGGCCGGGGACTCCGGCTTGGCAGGCCTGGTATGAGGCTTAGGATCGGCGGCCATTTTGTGACAAGCTGCAGTGTCGCGATTCTCATCCGCGACACCCCCAGGGAATGGTGAGCCAGCAGTAAACAAAGCAAACTCTAAAAAACAACTCAGTGATGAGCGCGGACCCTCGCGTCTGAGCTGAGTTTGTAGAGGCTGCCTAATGCCATCACAAAAAATGTCAATCAAAATAATGTCCGGTAAGTCTGAGTAGTGAGCACAGGCTAAGAACTCCTTAATATGGTTCTCCAGGGATCGTGGGCCTTGCTTAAGGGCAAACAATACTCTTGCATCCATACCTGAAATATGTTGACCTGAAGGGTGCTGGATCCTTGTGTGGCGAAGTCTTCTGTAATAAATGACTGGTCAGAGGCGAGAGTAGATCCACTTGCAGCTTTATTTTTACACAGAGGAGGTCAAACAGGCAAATATCAAGCAGGGGTAATGAGAGCAATGTAGACAAGGCAGGGTCGAAATCAGAGGCAGAGCAATGGGTCAGGGCAGGCGGCAGACAGAGAGGATTACCAGAAAGCAGGCGGGGTCAGAGAGGCAGGCAGCAAACGATCAGTAGAGGGAGTCAACAGTCCAGGTAAAACACGGGAAGACAAACTAGGGAAAACGCTCGGAAATGTAGCCAGGGGAAAACAAGACTTCGCAGTGAGTGAGTGTTTGTGTGCTGCTTTTATGTGAGTGAGTGAATGAGGTGCAGGTGTGGTGAGGCAATCAGGGTTGATGAGTGAATGGTGACAACTGTGTGATTGGTGTAATGATGGACGGGAATGTGTGAGTGCAGTGCATGATGGGAGATGTAGTCCATGGGTGATGTGCAGTTTGAGTGAGTGGTAACCAGATTCATGACACCGATGAGGATAGCTGGACATGTTTGAGTCTCATCATTAGATGATAGAGGTATAACCTGACATGGATTATGAAAATTGTATTGCTAGGACTTGAAGTGTAAATTAAATTAAATAAAAAAATAAAAATGACAACTTTTTTGGCATTTTATATGTTTTTTCAAAAGACATATATTTTATTCCTTATCTTTTTTACCTTATATTTTATTTAATTTTGTTCCACTTTTTAAAATGTGTTTCTTTGTAGATTTTGTTGTTTTTCTCTTCTCTGAGACCCAAACTAAATAAATAGTAGTAGTAGTGGTAATGATAAATATAATGACTTTCCTCCACTAATCAAGCCTCATTATCTCCGTGTGATGTTTGGTCACTGTATTAGAAAACTCGGTGGGGTTTTATTGTCTGTATTTTCTTAAGGGAGATGCTGATTATGGCTTGAGAGGAATGAAAGATGTGGAGCATTAAACCAAACAAACAAACAAAAAATAATAATAATGCTAATTAGACACACAGCTGTTTTGCTTTTGATTCTCTGCTTACTTTTACCATCTTTTTTTCCGTTTAGATACTTATATGATTTTTGCTGTTATGTATTTGTGTTGATATTTGGTGTGCTTGTGTGTAGTGCATGTATGATATATTTTGGCATAAAGAATTTAGCAAATTAAATGAGCAATGCATTAGAAGGTAAATGTTTAACAGGCAACCGTGCAACCAAACTCCAACTTCAGTGATGTGATTTCTAAAAGATCAAACTCATATGCATACTGAACATGTCCTATTCCAAACAGGCCGTGGATGTTATGGATTAGTTGAAGGTTCGATGCTGAAATTAAATTCATGATTTGACGTTATGATCATGGACTTTGGAGCTGCTGAGGAACTATACTTCACATCTTCAATCAATACAATGGATCTCCAGTGGGCAGTGAATATTTCCTTTATAGATTTCTCTGCCATGTCCTCAAAACAAATAATTGCGCAAACAACATCTATTTACAGCAAGGTCTTCTGAGGAGGCCTCGGGGAGTTCACCGTGTTCAGGTAACCAGAGAAGAATGATATTCCTCTCCTTGATAACAGCAGCATGTGTCGAGTATCCCAGAGCGTGAACGATTGCAGCCTGATCTCGTTAGCATTCGTAGCTGTTCGCACATGAAGTGTAGTTTTAGCACACATACTGTACATGTTCATGGAGAGACACTAATAAGTGCTACGCTGACAGCATCTAAAATTGAAGAGTTTGATATATATGCATAACTTTAGAGATTAATGTTCATGAATCCTTTGAGGTTCACAACGAATGAAAATCATATTTTTTGTTGCTTTTGTTGTAATTATGATAACAATTTACAAAATGGTTTATTATAGTCATAATTTTATAACTAATTCTGGATAATGTAATTGATATTAACATGTTTGACATTTAAACAGTTAGAGTTTTATAATTAAGTTAAAAAAATACTTAATTATACAATCTATTTTCCATATATTTGTCACAAAAGCAGTCATAGGCAGCACAGGTATATTTGTAGCAATAACCAACAATACATCGTATGGGTAAAAATTATAGATTTTTATTTTATGCCAAAAAACATTATCACATATAACCCATTCAATATATTAAAATTTAATGGCAAATAACAATGGCCAATATAAAAAATCATAAAAACTCAAATCAATCATTTTAAATGTGCATTTAACCATCAGAACATTTGTAAAGCACAATATGGAAAACATTTTTGATATTTTTGACATTACATTTAATTAATTATTTGTGTTAATTATTTATTTTTTAAAGATCACATTTCAAATGTGTGTGTATATATATAAATATATATATATATATATATGTATATGTTAAACTACAAGTGACATGGTATTGCTTGTGTTTTAATAGTTCATTCATAAATACATTTGCCTTTTTTTTTTAAGTACAACAATCCCTCTGGTATCTGAATATTGAACATGTTTTTTTCTGAATATTGAACATGTTTTTTCTGAATATTGAACATGCAATTCCAGTTCCAAAGCGTTATCATAGTATTCCTCTCTAAAGTTATACTTTAATAAAAAGCGTATTTAGATCTTTCGAGATGTTGCTGTTTTATTTTTTGGTGTCTGTCCATACTACATGCAAACTCTTAAAAATAAAGGTGCATAGAAGAACCATCCAGTCAAAGGTTCTTTAAAGAACATCTCTTTCTTACCTTTTTATGATCTGAAGAACCTATAAATACCTATACATGTGAATGAGTACACTGAACATTTTTCTTTTTAGTTTTTACAAAATAATTTGGCAGCTGTGGTTGCCAGAATAATATTATAAAAAATGCAGAAAGACTGTAAAAACATTTACGGCAAAAAACTGTACCTTACAAACAAGAAAATGTGAATGTAAACCAGTAAATGCAACAATGCACACTGCCATTAAAATCTGTTTTGTACCTTTAACATACTGACAGCCACCATAATAATAATGCAGGAGGTAAAAGAGAAAGCCACATGAAGAATCAAAGCTCATCACAAGTAGCTTCGCCACAAGCACAAGTATATACTAATATATAGAGTCATTGATGCAAACACTAAACACCATCATGATACTTCAATAATGCAATAAACTTTCATTAAACAACAGATGTAACATAACGCCCCAATGCACATAACTGATAACAAAAAACAATAAAAAAAAAGTTATTTAAACGAAATACTTTCAAATGTGGAGTGTCACGCGGGGAATTCTGGGATTATCACATTACAGTTTTTGACTGTATATAAAATGTTACAGTTAAAATGACATGTATTTTTTACAGTGTAGTTTTAGTATTAGATCGAAGGGGATTTTGGTCTGGTTTGAATTAGCCGGTCTCTATTCACTCAATGACTCGTTTGGTGCAAAGACAAACACATACAGAGTTTCTGCTGATGTTAAAAGAGGGGGGTGCTATATGGCCGAAAATGAAGCATACAAATACATATCTGTGCACTTTCTGTGTGACACCGTTTTACGTAGCTTACTGCACGTTTCGATGCAGTTTCAAAGAGATATGTCCACTGAGTGGCGCTAAAACACAGGTTAAATACGTGAACCCTGGCATGTTTTTATTACATAGATATAGGTACATTTTGCTGTGATTTTATTATGTTGCTACAGAAACGTATTGCGATGGTTCAGAATTAAAATATCCGGGGTCTGTCCCTAAAAGTTAATACTCTATCATGCCCTACACCAAAGCCAAATCTAAACCTACCCGACCGATAGTGTTAAAAATGCAAAACTGATATAAAAACATATTTTTTGAAATGGCAACCGTGCCATTTCAACTTCCTTATATGCAGATTTGAACTGATTCCTCGATCTGTATTTACACGGGATTGAAACCGGAGTTCCTCGCCTCCAAAACACGTCTCCGTACTCCGTGAGCTACCGAACAAACTTACTGTTTATGAAAACCCATAGATATGAAGTTGGATACATGTGATGCTAACGTTCAAAAGCATCAGTTTTCAAATCTTCCAGCTTTTTAATATTGTTTTGAAGTCGTAACATGATATTCTTCAAGTAATTACGCTTTATTAATCAAAACTCTGTAAATGTGTGTGAAAAGGAGTAAAAGGTGTCAGAGTTTTACTGCCTCTAGTGTTTGTTTCTTTTGGAAACTGCAGTAATATGCAGTTATTGGTACATATTTTGTGTCTCTGTAAAAAGAGCACCAGGTACGTAAATGCCACGAGACCAGGTAGAATGAAGAATACCTCGGACACTTTCACACAATCAGATTGGTTCATCATCCCAGGGACACCCGTTCGATCAAATAGAGGAACGCGTGCAGAAATGAGCTGTTGTGACATTTGGAGATGCAGTCTTCGGTCGGTGTCAGATTTCTCTCTTTCACTGCACTTTTAGAGCCAACACGTCTTTAATTAGCCAGTCGGAGTTGAGGCTCAGAGAATGGCCTTCAGTTAACAATATTTCCTATTAATTAAAATGTTAATTAGACAGAATCCCTGAAGCCAGAGAGTGAGTCAGAGTGGTTTTATAGGTCATACGCGGCTTCTGCTTCGGACACTGCTTGGGATCCTTCATCGTCTGATTCCTAACAGGGTTAATTTCGACAGTTTTTTCACTGACGACAACGAGATAACAAACAAAAAACTTTTTGAACTATAAAAATGATGATGTTAATCTATTGACATTTTCGTCAACTAATAAAAACGAGACTTAAATGTTATGGAGGGAGTATTTGGGAAGAGATTCATTCAGAACGAATCTGCTGCATGCTTCGGAGGTTATGGGAACATATGAACTTGCTGCACGGTGCATAAAACGATCAAAACTGTTAATATGTGGGAGTAAGAAAAGAGCAGACATGTGCATAAATCTGAGGACGCGAGAGAGAACTCAACTCGGTCCGGTTTTCTGAACACAGACACTGAAGCACACACACACAGAAAGCGTGTCTCACAGCGCGTGGGTACTCTTTCGCGTCGCATGGACGGAGAAATACACACAAAGAGATGTCGAAATGTCCGTTTGGACGAGTACACACAGTTGATTAAGTGAATGTAAACAGTAGGGAGAACGTGCATCAGTACATCGCATCCATTGCAGCTGTGCATTCGGTCTTAAAGGGCCAGCAGCCTAATTCAGTCACTATTGTCTGAGTCACTGATGTTAATCAAGCAACTAATGAAAGACGGAAAATCACTTATTGCTCTTGACTGAAAAACTTTAGTAGCACTATAGATTAATCTAAATTTATTTATAGAAATACATATGTCTGCTTGAAATAATGAAGAATATGGTGAACAAGTTATAATTAAGAATGCATAATTAAGTTATAACATTAGTATTTCATTGAAAAGAAGACCATGTTCTTGTTCTTTATGAGAAGTGATTTTATTTAATTTTAACAGTCTATCATGATAAAACCTTAATATCAAACCTATATAACGAGTTTGGAGATTTGAATTGCACTGTAACTAAACCTATTCGATTTTAGCCGACTTCATTTACTGTAGGTTTAGTTGAATACAATGTTAAGATATTTGGTCGACTAGACTAAAACCAAAAATAATTCAGATGACTAAAATATGACTAAAACTAAATACATATGTGACCCTGGAGCACAAAAGCAGTGTTAAGTCGCTGGGGTATATTTGTAGCAATAGCCAAAATACATTGTATGGCTCAAAATAATCGATTTTTCTTTTATGCCAAAAATCATTAGATATTAAGATCATGTTCCATGAAGATATTTTGTAAATTTCTTACCATAAATATATTCAAACTTAATTATTGGTTATTAATATGCATTGCTAAGAACTTCATTTGAACAACTGTAAAGATGATTTTCTCAATATTTAGATTTTTTTGCAACCTCAGATTCCAGATTTTCAAATATTGTCCAAACCATACATCAATGGAAATATTATTTATTCAGCTTTCAGATGACGTATAAATCTCAATGTCGAAAAATTGACACTTAAGACTGGTTTTGTGCTCCTGGGTCACAAATTTGCTGTAAAAATAAACACTGATCCCAAGCTTATACTTTGCATACAAACATATCGTGCTCTTAAATTTGTGCATTACTAGCTTTTCTTGGGGGGGGGGGGGGGGGGGTCGCATTCATATTCATATCGTCACATAAAAGCACATGAATGTGCAAACAGATGTAGAAATCTACAGATGTGTGAATGTAAACATAAGCATATTTATTGATACATGAAATCCAGATCCTGATTATACCAAATGTATATTTTAGAAATATTTACTAATTTGATTAGGTAAGTCACAAAATGCTAAGCAAGCAAACGCTGCTTATTTGCAGCAAAAACTGCTTTCGCATGGACGTTAATTGTTCATCAGAAGGCAACACAAAACCCGTCAAATATGTGTCAGATTTTTTCTTTGAGTTTTAGACACTTTGTGCATCATTCATCTCATCCTCCTCTTTTCACATAACTTGACAACTATATTAATGGCACAAGTTTTAGGGGAAACATGCTGACAGCAACTTTAGTTCCCACAAAAGGCTTTCTAAAATCAATAGGGAAAGTGAGTAACATAATGGACTGCACTGAGTGCTAGAGAAGATTTTGTCTTGACTACAAATTCAGTTTCCGCTGTTTTAACTGGTACTTGATGACTGTTAAAGACTTTTATATGAAGGCAATCTGAATGGCTGACTCAATTATTGTACTTTTATTGAGTGGTTGCCGTTTTAACAGACTGACTGGTGCCGAGCAAAATGTAGGTCAGAACTTATATTCATATGAAGCTGTTTCATCAGCTAACAGAGCTACTTTTGATGATTGTTAATGGAAAAATATTAGTCTCCGAGTTGTGTTGCAGCATCAGCCAGTGGAAGCTTTATACTGTATGAGTCCGTGAAGAAGTGAATGAATGAATGAATGAATTAATGACTGAATGAATTAATGAATTAATTAATCAATTAATGAATGACTGAATGACTGACTGACTGAATGAATGAATGAATGAATGATTGACTTAATGAACGAATGAACGAATGAACGAATGACTGAATGAACGAATGAATGAATGAATGATTGACTTAATGAACGAATGAACGAATGAATGAATGAATGAATGAATGAATTAACGAATGACCGAATGAACGAATGAATGAATGACCGAATGAATGAATGAATGAACGAATGAATGACTGAATGAATGAATGAATGACTGAATGAACGAATGAATGACTGAATGAACGAATGAATGAACGAATGAATTAATGAATGAATGAATTAATGAACAAACAAATAAAAATGAAGACAAAATTGCACAATAAAAAATGATGATTTTTGAATGATGATCCCCCCCCTCCCAAAAAAGGGTTATTTAAGAGTCGAGAAAGTTATTTTAATAAAAACATTTTTTATTGTTAGTAAAAAGCAGTGTTATGTTAGTATCATTGGTATACAATATTAGTTTGTATTAATAATAGTATAATTGTATTTTATTTTTATTTGTTTTGTTTAAGTTTTTGTAATTTTGTTGTGTCTTTATCATTTTTAGTATATATTTTTATTTGACCTATTTGTTTGTTTTAATTTACTATTTGATATTAATTAATATTAATAAATGCTTTAACTAATAACTTACTAAACTAAATGAAAATATAAATTATAAATATAAAAAGATACATTTTGTATTTAAATATTTTATTTGAGTTAGTATTTATTTTATTTAAAGTCTTTTTTTATTTTATGATTTTTTAATGTATTATAGTTTTAGTCGACTATAATAACCCTGAGAGGAATAATGTGTTGCTCAAAGAGTGCCACTTACATATAAAATTATAGCATTACATTGTCAATTTATTGATTTAAAAATATGTTTAATTAACCACTTTTTCACTGTGATTTATATATAACAACAAAATGCATTATTATTTTAATGCAACATTTAAATTGCATTTGCGAGTTTCTCTTAACACTTTATTTGCCACGTGCTTTTCTTGTCTTTGTGTTGTGGTTACATTTTAAATATGAACTAAGTAAACAATTGAACATGTATTAGTCAGTTGCATTTGTTTTTGATGTTTGGATTCATACACAGATCATTGGCTATGGCACTCTTGCATAGCAGATAGAGCAGGAACGTGTAATTCACGTGCTATTTGTTTCGTTTTTTTGGTCCTCGACGTGACGCTTGATAGATGTCAGGCTGTGTGGAGAACACAAAGACGATTTCAGTGAATTTCCAGTGTTTACTCTACTTTTATTTCTTAATATAGTTATAAAAATGGCTTTTTGTACGCTATAGTTATTTGAATCTGCAAAATGCTGTTAGCAATGATTTGACGGCTCATATCTGGCACTTTAAGGAGCAGACTCATAAAATGTTATTATAATGTCATGTTTATTGTGCTGGCAGAGATGCAGGCGTTGAGTTTGAAAGAATCCTCTCCCTAAATCCTCATGACCTCTTTCTATTCCCTCCACAAGCACACATTGTGTCAAAACCACTACATCCCCCCCCTGTAGAATCACACCCACTCATGACTCGCAGCGCTCTCTCTTTCCCGGTGTTTGTGTCAGACGTGGAGAACAACAGGCTGTATATCTGGCTTCAAGCCACGCAAAACCTTCGGCAAGGCCGTTTCAGTCTCATGTAAAGTGTTTTAAACATTACATTGTTCTTTTGATGTGTTTAGCGGGGGATGCTTATCCAGCGGGGGAAGTTTGCTTTAGTTGATCCACCACTGACGCAGCTTTTCCTTTAGTTTTCCTATAGTCTTCTTGTAGAGACGAGAGCGCTCTCATCGAAGAAAGTAAAGCAACAGTTCATTAACATGAAGGATTTTTATAGGGTGCAATTAAAGCACCTTACATCCGAGTCAGCTCAAATTGATTGGCTTTAACGAGAACAAATAAAAGATGCAAGTGTCTCTTTTGTAAGTGAGTGTAAGGAAAGAGGGTTTTATAATCAGATGTTTATTTATTGTGCTTGTATTATTGTAATGAGTATTGCTGCTGCTGATGCAGAGGTCACTGGCTCAACTGGACCGAGACTGAGATTACGATTCTTCAACATCGTTATTACGTCCTTGACGAAGGTCGTTAACCCGACAGCTCCAGTCAGATCGTCTCTTCAGTGTTTCATGCTGCAGTAGCTGCTCTCGTGGGGATAAAGTGATTATGCATGTGTTTTTGCCAAAGGTGAAATGACCACTAGACTAAAAGTGCCTTGACTTTAATTTCCAGTGACACCAATCAGGAATAGAGGAGGTTATCATATAATACCAGCTTACCTTTCCATTTCCCTGCTTATATTTTACATGTGAAATCATGCATTTAGTAGATGATGTTATCCAATGCAACTTACAGCTATACACCTATTATTTTTCATCCTTAGTTGACTTGGAATATAATGCACACGTTGTTTGGTAAAGAGCAACCTGTGAGTGAGTAGATTACAGATTTTTTGTTTTAATATTTTGTGATATTATTTGTATTACACAGTACAAAAAATGTTGTAGATTTGGGTTTTAATGTACTGTAGCTCTACAGATAAAGCACTAAAACGCCAAGACAAATAATATAGTGTACCTTCACTGGACTGAAAGTGCTTTAGATTTTGTAAGCGGCTTTATAATTAAACCAATTTTGGTGTGACCACTTTTATCCTGCACCTCCAAAACATCTCTCATGTTTCATAAATCTCAAATCAAACTAAACATTAAATAATCTAATGCATACCCAGGATGCAGCTCCAAAATAAGCTTCAAAATATTAAATCCTCATTGAGAACCCCATATCTATGGAAATGAAACATTTTGAGCCTTAAACATGAACATGCTGTATCAAAATAAGTTAAGAACCTAAAAGCTAAAAATGATATGGAGATCTGTTATACCTCTTGATCTACAAGCACACAAAGTTTGGGAAATTATATGTTTATGGAACATAATTATATGTTAATGGAACAGTTGTTTTGATAGAGGGAAACAATATATATTTTTTCTAGTTTTAACATTGTTTGTTCTTCAGCCATTCCTCTTTAAGTACAATAAATATCTAATGAATGCAAAGTGACCGTTTGGATTTTGACCACTGAAAATGTGCACAATCTATCCTGGAGCCATATTGAGATCCCAATATATCTGGAACTGAATCATATAGGGTCCTAAAATTGAAGATACCACAAGAAATGTTTATTAAGAATTCTAATCTAAAAGTGTGTTAAGATGTCTTTAATGCTTCTTGAGTTACAGCCATGCAAACATGGAAACAAGTGTTTTTTTTCAATTTTTGAACTGTCACCACTGGCACATAAAGCAACACATATAGTTGCTAAGATAAACATATTTTACTAACAGAGCAGCCAATCTCTGTGTAACAATAACATGATATTGCTGCAAGCTTTCTGAAGTCATTTTTACCCCCCCCCCCCCATGTTATCTGGCTACTGTCACGATTCAGTCAGTAGTGAGGTTGCACGGAGGAGCCAGGAACACGGAACACGGAGACGAGGAACTTCTTGGAAACATTTAATGAAAACACGGAGATGACGGACACAGGTACACACACTCACAGACGATCTAGACATTAACATACAATAATCCACGACAAACATGGGGCAGAACAGACTACTTAAAGGGGAACATGACTGGAAACACCTGGGACGAAATCAAGACACAGATGGGGACTAATTAAACAATGATTACAGGAAAACCAAATAAGGGCAGAGAAACACAAGGCAGAGGGAGACAGACTGTGACATAACCCCCCCCCTCCCCCTAGGCGCGTCCCGCGCCGTATGACATCGAAAGGGTAGGGGGGGTGGGCGCTCTGGAGACCTCAGGGGACGTGTAGCCCGGGCAGGTGGCCTCCAGGGCGCGGAGCTTCGGGTGGCCACGGCGGATCCGGGGACTCTGGCGGCCACGGCGGATCCGGGGACTCTGGCGGCCACGGCGGATCCGGGGACTCTGGCGGCCACGGCGGATCCGGGGACTCTGGCGGCCACGGCGGATCCGGGGACTCTGGCGGCCACGGCGGATCCGGGGACTCTGGCGGCCACGGCGGATCCGGGGACTCTGGCGGCCATGGTGGATCCGGGGACTCGGGAGGCCATGGCGGATCGGGGAGCTTGGGTGGCCATGGTGGATCCGGGAACTCGGGAGGCCATGGTGGATCCGGGGACTCGGGAGACCATGGCGGAGCGGGGAGCATGGGAGGCCATGGCGGGTAGTCCCCTCCCAAAATTTTCTTGGGGAAATTCCCCAGCAGGTACTCCGGAAAGCCGGACGGAGCCGGCAGGGGCTCTGGAGAGCTGGACGGAACCTGCAGGGGCTCTGGAGAGCTGGACGGAGCCAGCCGGGGCTCTGGAGAGCTGGACGGGGCCAGCAGGGGCTCAGGAGAGCTGGACGGGGCCAGCAGGGGCTCAGGAGAGCTGGACGGAACCAGCAGGGGCTCTGGAGAGCTGGACGGGGCCAGCAGGGGCTCAGGAGAGCTGGACGGGGCCAGCAGGGGCTCAGGAGAGCTGGACGGGGCCAGCAGGGGCTCAGGAGAGCTGGACGGGGCCAGCAGGGGCTCTGGAGAGCTGGACGGGGCAAACCAGCAGGGGCTCTGGAGAGCTGGACGGAGCCAGCAGGGGCTCTGGAGAGCTGGATGGGACCAGCAGGGGCTCTGGAGAGCTGGATGGGACCAGCAGGGGTTCCCGGAACGGAGCGGAATCCGTGGGGTCCTGGAACGGAGCGGAATGCGTGGGCTCTCGGACCGGAGCGGAGTGCGTGGGCTCCCGGGCCGGAGCGGAGTGCGTGGGCTCCCGGGCCGGAGCGGAGTGCGTGGGCTCCCGGGCCGGAGCGGAGTGCGTTCCCGGGCCGGAGCGGAGTGCGTGGGCTCCCGGGCCGGAGCGGAGTGCGTGGGCTCCCGGGCCGGAGCGGAGTGCGTGGGCTCCCGGGCCGGAGCGGAGTGCGTGGGCTCCCGGGCCGGAGCGGAACCTGTTGGCTCACGTGGGCGCTCGGTTTTTGTGCCGCCGACTCTCGTTGGCGCTCGGGTGCCGCCGACTCTCGTTGGCGCTCGGGTGCCGCCGACTCTCGTTGGCGCTCGGGTGCCGCCGACTCTCGTTGGCGCTCGGGTGCCGCCGACTCTCGTTGGCGCTCGGGTGCCGCTGACTCTCGGTGGCGCTCTGAAGAGCTGGACGGAACCAGCGGAGGCATCGATGAGCTGGACGGAACCAGCGGAGGCATCGGTGAGCACTTACGAGGAGCCGGCACTGGAGGGCGCTGGCGAGGAGCAGGCACTGGAGGGCACTGGCGAGTTGCAGGCACTGGAGGGCACTGGCGAGGTGCAGGCACTGGAGGGCACTGGCGAGGTGCAGGCACTGGAGGGCACTGGCGAGGTGCAGGCACTGGAGGGCACTGGCGAGGTGCAGGCACTGGAGGGCACTGGCGAGGTGCAGGCACTGGAGGGCACTGGCGAGGTGCAGGCACTGGAGGGCACTGGCGAGGTGCAGGCACTGGAGGGCACTGTCTCGGAGCAGGCACTGGAGGGCGCTGGCGAGGTGCAGGCACTGGAGGGCACTGTCTCGGAACAGGCACTGGAGGGCGCAGTCTCGGAGCAGGCACCGGAGGGCGCAGTCTCGGAGCAGGCACTGGAGGGCGCTGGCGAGGAGCAGGCACTGGAGGGCGCAGTCTCGGAGCAGGCACTGGAGGGCGCTGGCGAGGAGCAGGCACAGGAAGGCGCTGGCGAGGAGCAGACACTGGAGGGCGCTGGCGAGGAGCAGACACTGGAGGGCGCTGGCGAGGATCAGGCACCGGAGAATCTGAAGCCCCCTCAGGGCTGGACGGGACCAGCGGGGACGACGGGGAGAGGAGAGGGGGCATCTCGTACTCCAGCTCAGTCTCCCAGTCAAGTAATTCCTCCTCCATGTCCAGCAGTCCCAGCTGTATTATCAGCTCCATCTCCGCCGTGGTGCAGTGGGCGGAGCTCCACTCCGCACTCACACTATCCACGGCAGGCTCCCTCGTGGTGGGCATTGTCGCCGGCTCTCGCGCCAGATCTGACGGGTTGGGCAGGACCAGCGGCGACGAAGATGAGCTGGGCGGAGCCAGTAGAGAACCCAGCGGGCTTACGTGAGTCGCGAATCGTCCGGGGCTTGAGGTGGCCGCGAATGGCGGCGGATCTCCCGCAAATAAACCGCTGGCTGGACGAGCCGCAGACGGCGGCGGAGATTCCCCGCGAACGGCGAACACGGACGAGCCGCGGGCGGCGGAGATCCATTGCCGCGGGAGCAAAACCAGGAAACAAAAAACTTTGAAAAACGGGAGGAAAACAAAACCGGATGGAAGTGGCGCAGAGGTCACTGTATTTTTTGGTGGATTATTCTGTCACGATTCAGTCAGTAGTGAGGTTGCACGGAGGAGCCAGGAACACGGAACACGGAACGAGGAGACGAGGAACTTCTTGGAAACATTTAATGAAAACACGGAGATGACGGACACAGGTACACACACTCACAGACGATCTAGACATTAACATACAATAATCCACGACAAACATGGGGCAGAACAGACTACTTAAAGGGGAACATGACTGGAAACACCTGGGACGAAATCAAGACACAGATGGGGACTAATTAAACAATGATTACAGGAAAACCAAATAAGGGCAGAGAAACACAAGGCAGAGGGAGACAGACTGTGACAGCTACAAATCTCAGGTGAAAATTGTCATTAAACCCAGCTCTACAAAATAGTGGATTACTTTGGAAATAATTATTTATGACATGTAATATTTTGGCTTTCCTTCCTGAATTTTGTATTTCTTTCACTAGGAAGAAAGATTATAAAAAAAAAAAAACATAGCCGAGGACCTTGAGTTGATATAAAATGACTCTAAAATCTAATCGTTTTGTGCATTATTATCCAATCCTGAAGCCATACTGTAAATGTATATAAATAAATAAATATATCTATATATGCAGTGCAGTCTCTGTTAGCCACCTGTCATAAGCTCTCAGGATTTATTTAAGACTCAAATGCATTTCCGGCAGGGTCTTTAGTGTACTTTCTTCAAGCAGCTTTGCATTGGATACCTGATAAAACAGCTCTAATATAAAACGTTGAGCTGAATCTTCAGGCCGGCTTTAAAGAGGCATCCAAACAAGCCACAAATATGAGTCTAATTTAAACTATTTTCAAAGCAGTGAGAGACGTTGACTTGCTTCCCAGTCTATTTATTTTCTTTTTTTCACTGTTCTGTATAAAAATGAAGACAGTGCTTTAAAGCAATTTAATTATTTCATATTTCATGGTGTGGAAATGCCTTTGAGTGCTTTATACAGCGGCGTGTCGTATCTTTTCTCTCATACTCAATCAATCATCCGTTCTCTGATCAACCTCTTATTCAGCAGGATGTTCTTCAAATGTCAGATGCTTTAAAGCACATCTGCAGACGATACACAAGTGGCTCCTTTCAGCAATAAAAATAAAACGGCTCTGGAAAATCAATGCACCACATACTCTAAATCACGCTGCACGTCTCAGAAAAAATCTGTGTCTAGACAGCCCGTGAAGATAGTTTATTAAAATTTGGCTCATTTTGTCTTATATTACAAACTTCAGCTTTGCTCAACCATGACAACTTTACATTTGAATCATGTCATGTTTTTGAAAGAGTCCAGTAAACATTTATTTATGACTCCAACAAGATGGCAAAGAGGTGATCCATATATACACCGATTCCCTGTGATGACGCGTTTGCAGAAGATGACGACTTTCTGAAATACAGATCCTGGGAGTGCAAGGATTGATCTCCGTATGCTTGTACAGTGGATTCATCACATGCAGAAATCAACACGTACGCATCCAAAACAACATCCAGAGATCCAAGAAGCGGCTCCATCTTCGCTTATTGTTTTGGGAACACAAAGAGTCTCTGTTTCGTCAAACGTAATCTCTGTTCTGTCAGATCCAGCTTTCTAAAATCCAGCCAATATCTCCAGAGGTTTGGCCAAAACCGTTTCCCAAAGTGCAGCAAGTCTTTCCAGTTGAGTTCTCCAAACAAAACCCACATCATTTCTGTCCTTTCAATAAATCCATACACATATACAATTTGTCCTTTTTGAGTACAAAAGGAAACAAATACGAAATGGGAATAAACCATGCGGCTTGTTTTAGTTTACAGTGACTTTTACACGGGCTGTACAAGGCATCAAATGTATTCATCCGAATCCCATTCAAAACACTCGTCTACATAAACGTTATAATTATGACTTATGTTTTTGAAGGATGACAACCCAACTGTATTTATAACCGCAGGTTTCCTGTATGATTTAGTTTAGGTGTTTCGTCTATTTACAGCAAACACAAATGCAGATCTTCATCATCATCGTCATCATGTGCCCTATTTAAAGTGCCGTCTTAAAAACAAAGTTTAATGTAGATCAACTTACTCAAATCAACAAACGTACGCCGTACATTACCACTCTCGGATAGCAGCTGCTCTGAAAGTCACATATGTCTATAAATCTATGGATAATTTAGAGCTTCCAGCTGGTTTTATGATTAGTCTTCCAATTATGAAGAGTACAATTTGGCAAGAGTCTTGCTGAACAACCTTCTTTTGCACAATCCCGTCTCATTATTCAAAGAAATACCATGGTGCGTTTTTAGTTTCATGGCCTCGTTTAAGGATTACTACAGCCGTCAAAGTTCAAATAGACTTAGCTAAGTTTACATTACAGCGGCGTTACAAGCCAGAAACTTCTAAAGGAAACATCAATGTAACAACTTTCATCCTGCAACATTATAATATAACGATTGTAAGTGTGTCGTGATTTGATAGTTTTCTGCAACTTTACTTTTTTATCTTCTTCTTATTTTCTGTTTTTGATTTGTATTTTCTGACACAATTTTCAAGATTGATTTATTTGTTTCAGCTGTGGCTCAAACATGACTAAACTACCTTTAATGAACAATAAAAGTAGCCAGTTCTATCCATGCACAATTTTCCAAATCAACTGAACCCATTTTATTTACTTTTATTATTATTAGTATTCACTGACAATCTGGCATTACATAAACGTTTTTGTCTCAAGTATCATAACAAATTTTCAATGCAATTGGCTGTTGTGTGTCTTGCGACCAATTTAAACATCTATATATATATATATATATAAAGTATATATAACTATACTAACAAATTGTATAACATTAGCACAGCATTATTGACCATATAGTGTATTTTGCATCAAATATATAGCAGAGGTTTTGACTGAAAAGCTCAATTTTGTTAGTGCAGGATAAAAATCGCTACATGAAGGTTTCCCTTACGTGACAGTATTTTAACAGCATTTGATGTTGGTTTTGTGTTTGCTGTTGAGACTGTATTTCTTATGTTTTAATCCATGCGTAATCCCAATACAACTGCATCGAAAGCCAAAATTGAGGAACATACAAAACACATGAGTGAGAAAATGAGTTTTCAGAGAGCCCGCGTAGATTTGGCATAATACATGGGGCTCTTATGTGTTTCGTAAACAGTACTGCAATGTGCCCATCTCAGCAGTCTTTGGTTAAATGATATAAAACACCTCAAGATATCAATACAAGAGCAGAATGAATTCCATCAACCGCAGCTTCAGATTCCTTTCAAAACCATGACATTCCTTAAGGGACGCCTTGTTCTTTTTGATAACACAGTGTTGGTTAAATGTCACCATCTTATTTTCAACCACGACATCGCTTTTAAAATACAGTGATAAGGGCATCATGAGGGAATATGAAATTATGATGCTTTTTTTCCCAAGCTGTATCTTGGTTATTAATCTCAAAATGTTCAGTCTGACCCTGATTAACCAGATCTGTCAGTTATTTCTTCATTTCGCCTGCAGAAGAGGATGTTTTGGTGTCATATTGTGTTCAGTCACTTGTGATGTTAAATAATTAGGGTCAGTTTAGGTTTGGATCGAGTGACATGCATAAGAATAAGCTACATTGTTTAAAAACGCTGTCCTGCAATGCCGACTTGCTTTGGGGAAAATGTCACCCCCTTATTGACTTGCAATCTCAGTCAAAATAAGAGGATCAACTCAAATACATATTATCTTTTAGTCAGAGCCGTTCCGTTTTAAATTAACAAAAAAGATGAGAGAGAAAGCCAATTGTCAACGACTATTGATTTTGCCAGCTTTAGTGGAAATCCATGATGCAACATGATTCTAAAGAAAACAAGCAAGGTAAACAAGCACGGAAATGACAGCGGCTTCAAGAGGTGAAAAGCAATCATCTCCAGCACTTAAACGTAGGTGAATCATACTCGAGATGTTACACAATCACAGCATTCAATAGCACTGAAGGTCATGTAACATCTTTAGAGATGAGAAGGTTGAAAGCTCAGGACATTTATTTTGATCGATTCGACTGACCCTCCACTCTCCAAAAAAAGTAAATAAGAGCCAAACAAACAATATCTTTCCAACTGCACAGAAATGATCAACTGAAATGGCATTATTGAGTGTGTGATTTGATTCCAGCCATAGACTGCTATGCTCACAACACAACATGCAAAGTGCGAACTTAACGTGATTCTCACGCGGCGTGAGTTTACAGCGGTCCCGACAGAACGGAGGGACAAAAGAATACACTCACATTTATTATGCCAAACAATAAAGCAACAAATAACAACCGTGATTTACCACACAGTCAAGCTGAGCTCAATTAGTGATCCAGACACATTATGTACTAAGCCGCGATGCAGTTCTTTTCACTCCAAGGCTGTTTTTGCATGTGAATATACAACGGGTGAATGGAAATCAAATACTATATATATATACTGTATATCTCTTTATATCTTACACAAATATAGACTCTTCGCAACTTCAGAGCATGTATTAAATTCACAGCTGGAGATAAAAGGTCAACAAAAACCAACCCCCCCCCAAAAAAATATATATAAGAGGTGCAAGATCCCATAAGAGTCCGTGTCCGTTTGTTGGGGTTGATTTGGAGCGTGAAGCACGTGTCCGCTATGGCAGTTTCCTTCTCTTAGGCTTTAGAAAGGAAGGTGCTTCTGGTGATGATCATTAGACTATGTTGGGTGCAGTGTTGAGGGTTGACTGTGCCGAAAAGCAGGCGATTTTTCACTTGGCTCTGAAATAAGAGTGATTCTGGGAAAACGAGTCATTATAGCCACGCTCCCCTCATGAGGCCGGTCGTGAGGAGGAGAATAGCGAGTCCATTACTCGTGGATATCCTCATACCTGTGGGGAGAGATGAGAGGACACTGAACGGAAAGGCAAAACAGAAGCACTTCATCACAAATAGAAATAAAACGCACCCGTCTAGACTTGATTATACATGACTAATCTAAGAACTATCATCATTTATTGCACGTCCCATTATATCGCAAAAGAAATAGCTTCAAAAGGAATGATTGATGCAGATTTCTACTTAGACGAGCGTACTCCTTGAACAGTTCAATTGCTTTTCCTCTGAGTTCGTCAGACAGAGGTTCATCCCAGGTGTCTTTAGTAAGCTTACCAGCTTCCTGGAAGGCTCTTCTAACAAGGATCACTCCTTTCTGTTTCACAGGTGTTACTAGACCGATCGGGTCATACAGCCCGGCGATCTGGCTCAGTAGAACACGACGAGTCAGTGGGTTTGGTGTCTTCACTTCCACTTCAGTGAGGTCAGTCTCAGTTCTCATCTTCTTCTTCCTTCTGGAGAAGTTGATGGAGACCATCACAAAGAGTTTGTCCTCTTGCACGAGGTAACCAACCCCCAGAGCTTTGTTATCTTCTTCCCTTAGCTGGTTGGGCAACGTCAGAGTCACTGGCTTGGACTCTGTCCCGTCCCGTTGACCGGACCGGACCCAAGGCTTGAGGTAGAAGCCTCCCGCTTTCAATATATACTCCACTCCCCTTAGAATCTCGTTTAGACAGTGTGGGTCATTGTGGGATGTGAGGAGGTCATCGACGTAGGAATCTTCATCGATGACCCTTCTTTCCTCCTTCATATCAGAGAACTGGGGCAACATCGCAGTCTCTCGCATGGCAACTTGTGCAATGCACCCAGCCGGTTTGTCCCCCATGTTCACCCTCACGACAGCATAATCCTCAATCTCATCCTCCGGTGAGTCTCTCCATAGGAATCGATGTACATGGACCTCTTGCTCTTCCAGCCATACCGAATTGTACATCTTGGTGATGTCTCCGATGGCTGCATGTTCTCCTTCCCGGAATCTGAGGAGCACCGCTCTGATGGGATTTAGGACGTCTGGGCCTTTAAGCAAAATGCTATTCATGCTCACCCCTCCGAACTCTTGGCTGCTATTCCAGACGAGGCGCACTGGCGTAGTCACTGAGTGGGGATTTGGAGCGGTTAGGTGGCTCACCCACCACACAGCACCATTCCAGCTGTCCATCACTCCCTTAGTGAGCTTAACAGCAGCTCCCCTCCCCACCATCTCGTGGACTTGCTTCATGTAAGCCTCTTTCCACAGGGGGTCTTTCATGAGCCACTTCTCAGCCCTCAGGAATGTTGCTTCCACAGCTTTACGGTTGTTGGGAAGAGAGGCTGGGTTTTCCTTCCAGGGGTACTTCGCATCCCAGTGCGGCTGGTCGCTGTGGGCATCTTTCTCTCTGAAGGTTAGACCTGTTATTATCTCCAGCTCTTTCTCATCAGCCAGGGACATCTCCTTTCCCCCCGGTGTGCACTTACCACAGCGACACCCTCCACAGATAGGGTCACAGGCAGCACCGATGCTATCCCATTTTTTAGCCACTCAAGGACCTCTTTATTGCATGCTGCTGTCCTTCGAACTTCTACACTGCTTTCTTGCTCCAAATGGCTTCCTGGCCTTCCCACGAAGTGTTCTTCAAGGAGTGGCTACCGTCCTCATTGAGTGAGCGAAGTGCGTCTCCGACTGCCATGTGGTCACCTCCACTTCTTCGAAGACGGGTCTGAATGCACACCACTCACGATTTTTCCCAGAGGACCATCCCACAACACCAGGTTCGCCGACCCTTTGCAGTCTTTGCGGAGCTAACCGGCCTTCTCGAGCTGACAATAATCATCTTCTGTGGGCGGGCCAGTTCATTTAGCTTCAGGGAAAAACTGCCTCTAGCCGCTTTCTGATCCAAATGTCTTCCTAAAATCCCGTAGCAGATCATTTCGTCTTCAGGGTTCCTCGTGAGGTCCACACTTTTATTGTCACTGTAATGTTAAGATACCTTATGTATACTTTCACCCATTGTGCCGACTCCATTACAGACAAGGGTGACACCGGGTCCGAGCCTTTCCGCAGCTTGGTTGTTGTTTCGTGTCATTTTAGAAGCATCGACCAAAGCTCCAAGGCTAACATTCCTCTCTTTGTCGTGACAGATACAAGCATCATGAGGACTGGATGTTCTTTCAAGCCACTCTGTTCTATCAGACCCTTGCCAGAACACACTGTCGACGATGCCTTGTTAGTACAAGCTCTGCGGACAGCCTCCAACTGGTGGGGAGTCAGTCCCAGCTCGGCGAACACAGCCTCTTGCTCCTCTGTCGGACCACGAGGTCCTCTCTTTTCCTCTGCTTTGCTTTCCCTCTGAGCAGCGTCCTTCCTTGTTGCACACCACATGCCTTAGGGCAGAGGAAATAGTGGTGATCCACTGGAGTGTCGCCTTTCTTACACTCCTCTTTACGACAGAGGAACTTTGGAGTGCAGCCATTATCTGACCCCGTGAACATCCAGGCACTTTGAACATGCTTTTACCTTTTTCACCTGAGCTTTCTTCTCCGACAGACTGGCCTTTCTGAAAGTTTTACAGCGAAACAGTTTACCTCCATGTTCTTCATCACCACACATAGCACATGGTAACTGCTTGGAGTCTCTTTTAACTTCACTTGCTGTAGTCTTAGTGAACGACTTCTTCTCCCTCCATCTGTCTCCTGGTTTCTCCCGGTAACTTGGTCTCTCAGGAGCATTAGCAGGCCATGGCTTGCTGGGCAGCAACTGCTCCAACCTCACGAGCAACGATTTTTGGTCTTCCAGGAACAGCAAAAAAGTCTGTCGAAACGGTTTTCTGGGTGGACGTTGTTAACAGGGTTTCTCACGCACATGAGCCACTCTCTTTTCATAACATCAGGGAGTTTACTCTCCAAAGACCGAATCACCAGCTGATTCTGTACAGCGTCCGCGCACCCCAAGTCTGTGAGGTCTAATGCAGCCCTCTCCACTGCTAGAATCAACTCTAACGTCTCTCGTGGCTGGTGGTTCTTTACAGCAGGTCGTGATTGAAGCTCCAACACGATCTCTTCTGCCGTTTGTGCTTTGTCACCATAACGGTTCTCCAATTCCCTGAAGATATCGTTTGCATCTCTGCAACGCAACAGTCTGAGTTCACTTTTCACAGACTCACCTATACTGTCTAGCAAGTGAAGTTTCTTACATTCCCTCGACCCCGTAGGTTCCGCTTGCGCCTGGATACTCTCCCATTCAACCTTCCAGCGCCAATAGTCCCTCCTGTCCCCAGAGAACTTAGGCAAACTTATGGGTGTGAGCCTTATTTGTGGTCGAACCCACTGAGAGCTGTTATCCCCACCGGCGTATGAACCAGGGCTGCTATATGGCATGCTACTACCTTGTCCCATGCTGAGATCGACGGGCGGAGCGGCACGAACACTCAGCAGTTGTGGCGTGCTGGCAAAGGTCGGAGGTTGGGCAAAACTGACACCAAGTCCACCACCAGACTGCCTTGACTGCAGGGTGGGCTGTAAAGTCTGTTGGGGGGTACTTTGTGTGGTAGCTGTCACATACCTGCTCTGAGGTCGACTAGTGACTGTAGCACCTTGAGCAGCACAGGTTGAGATGCTCGCTTTGCCTGTGGCCATGAATGAAGGAGAGCTTGTGACATATACGTTTCCCTGCCCATTAATGGACGGATTGACAACAGCAGGCCGGTTGTTAACAGGTGGAGTTGCAGTAGCAAGGGTTACTGGTTGGGTAAAGGTGATCTTATCTTCAGCTGTAAGGCTGTCGATAGCCGTTGTGACATGCTCACCGGCCGCGTCATCGCCTCCTACATCTTCATCCTCTTCCTCCTCACCTCTGTCACCGTCGCCATCGTCTTTTAGTTCTGTACTGTTCCTCTTCATGACCTCATTTTCACGTTGGTATGTCCACCCATCCATCAGTTGCTCCTTGTCCTCCCTCAATGACAAAAAGAGCATCCATTTGTCCTTTCCTTGTGGCCGATAGTCTCTCCAAGTGTACACAGACTCCCTGAGTTCATGGAGTTTCCTATCTAGTTTACCACTTTCGACCCCTTGCTGCGTCCATGGCACTACTTTACCTTCCCCGAGCACCTCAGCCCGAGCCAAAGCAGACTTGAACTGTGTTACCAAAGCGTCTATGTCCGGCGCTGCAAACTTGGACCACAGTAATTCCATGCTCTTCCTCTCAGCTTCAAGGAACCTTTTCTCACTGGCATCTCTCCTCGCCAGGGCGTCCCGCAACTCACTGTCGTCACCCGTAGGGTCTATCTGGCTCTGTGCATCTACATATTCATTACTGACATCGAGGAGTTTGTCATAATCATCCTTCAATCTCGCTAACTCTTCTGACAACTCAACTTCACGTAAACGGCCAGCACTTACATCAAGGCGGTTTATTCGTGTTGTAAAGTTTCGTTGCGCATTTGAGCGTTTCCGCTTTAAACTCTCCAGATCTGGTTTATTATCTGCCATTTTCCTTCTTTTTTCTTTCACTTTCACTTTTTTTTCCAGTGAACAGAATCACTAAAATCACTTCTTAGCAAAAGAATCGTTCAAACGAATCGACTCGTCCGTGAACAACACAGACGTCTTTGCCAGCTGTTATGGTTGGTAGAGGCGTTGTTCACAAAGTCACTTCATTAGCCCCGCAGCTATTATTTTTTATCCACCCAGACTTACTCACAGTTGTGGAAGTTATTCAGCCCTTTAACTTCTCCGTTAGCCCTTGGTTTCGGCTCATCCGTTGTAATGGTGATGTTGACGGCCGTTTCTTTTCCCAGAATCCGGGTCTCCGATCCCGGCGCCGATCGTCAACGATAGCTCTCCTCCGCTCGGGGTCCGTGTTCTCTCTAGCACGGCTCCGACGACGGTTTACAACTGTCCAGTTTTTTACTGAACTACCTGCTATAGCTCAATAAACTCCCCACTGGAAGGGTTTCAGGACAAGCACGGCGGATACAACTCGCGTCTCTTTTATAAGCTTTTATTGTGCGCACACACACAATAAACATCAACAAACTAGATAGCCTAATGCTACCGCTACGCTAGCTTGTTAGTAAACTGGTAGGTTAGTTAGTTAGGTTGGTTGGGTTAGGTTGTAAACCGGCAAGGCGCACCAGTCCTGACCATCAGTTGAATGAAAATGAAACTTAAAGGCGACGCGCCAGTACGCTGCGTCTAATTAAACATATACAGACACGCAGTGTGGGGACCAGGAATAATAATAAACAAACCTGTAACCCAGTACGAATATAATATAAATATGCCTGCTTTTGGAATAAGGCAGTAAATGTACACAATTATACCCCAGAACATAATAATAACATCCATCTCGTGTTATATATATAAATAACAATAGTTACACCTACTGGAAAGTTCTACACAAGGCATGTTTTGTTAAAACGTTGAAACTCAAGGATGGATTTGTGCCCGGTGTTCATGATCCAGCTACACCTTAAGAAAAAGGAAGTCTTTATATTTTTTAATGATTATTTGCAAATCGCATTTGCTCTTCCACGGAAGAGAGCAGCGCTCATCAGCATGTAAAGAGATATACACTGAAACGAGTCACTGTGAACAGAGCTGTTTTTGACACGGTAAAAGGTGTTGTTTTACACGACCACTGAGACCACTTCAAGAAAACCCTAAAGAATCACACCACCTTGTGGAAGATGGGCATCCGATGTCCCCTTTGAAGCACAGCCACCATACAATCAGACTTACTTTCAAACCATTCTGAGGTTAAATGCAGATTTAATAGTTTAATAGCTACGATACTGTTTTTGAAATCAAATATTTGCATAGCTATGACATGAAACACTGGAATCTAACAGTACCTTCAAAAAACATTTAATCTTAAAAAATAAAGCATTTACATAAACCCATATAGGAAATCAAAGAGTTATCAAATAAGCATATTATAAACAACTGAAACATTGGTGTTTCATATTTTAGAGCACTCACTGCAATGTATGAAATAAATCAATTAAATATGTATGTGGGAGTGTGTGTGAAAAAAATAAAAATAATAAAATCAGATGTAATCCTTGTGATCCTTAACATTTTCATAAGTAACTCTAATTTAATTGATTACAGTGACTTTTTTATTTTGTAATTAAATTACGTAATTCCGCTACATTTAACTAGTTACTTCCCAACACTGTGTACAGATGTGTTAGAAGAACCTCCGTGCAATCAAATGTAATCATCTTTAATTCCTTTCAGTCTTTTTTTCTTGTTAGCTTAAATTATTTGTAAGATCTCTGCAGGTTTTGGAGGGTTCAGAATGTAAAAACTGGCTTTTATTCAAATCAGTGTGCAGGATTTGGATTTAAAATCACAGGAAGATAAATGTATTGATTTGCAATTCAAAGATATTTAGCAAGGTTACTAAATGTCATCTGTCCAGATTGATTTAAGACTCTACTTGAACAGTTTACACTACTTGTGCATACTGTATGTATTCCCTAACATGCATATTTCAATTTCAGCTTTGTAGCTTATGTATATACTGTACTTGATATCTACATATTCAAGATC
>CM049886.1:26355999-26360999 GCA_027474115.1 Schizopygopsis malacanthus
ATCAGTAACATCACTTTCAAATAAAGGAATATCTTTCTTAATAAATGTACCTTTTTTTTGCAACAGAGCAATCACCAATCAATTTGTTGATCGCTCTGTTGCAATCAAAAAAAAAATAATATATAAAAAAATTCAGAAGCAACTTGGTCTATGAGCTTCTCCACCCTTCCTCCAGACTCTAGGACCTTGGTTTCCAAATTAAATACAAAACTTGCTCTCATCTGAAAAGAGGACTTTGGGCCACCGGGCAACAGTCCAGTTCTTCTTCTCCTTAGCCCAGGTAAGACGTCTCTGAATGACAACTGTAGCCAAATTCCTCGACACGTCTGTGTGTGGTGCTCTTGATGCCTTGACCCCAGCCTCAGTCCATTCCTTGTGAAGTTCACCCAAACTCTTGAATCGATTTTGCTTGACCATCCTCATAAGGCTGCGGTTCTCTCGGTTGGTTGTGCATCTTTTTCCTTCCACTCAACTTTCTGTTAACATGCTTGGATACAGCACTCTGTGAACAGCTTCTTTGGCAATGAATGTTTGTGGCTTACTCTCCTTGTGAAGGGTGTCAATGATTGTCTTCTGGACAACTGTCAGATCAGCAGTCTTCCCCATGATTGTGTAGCTGAGAGACCATTTTGAAGACCCAGGAAACCTTTGCAGGTGTTTTGAGTTGATTAGCTGATTGGCATGTCACCATATTATAATTTGTTGGGATAGTGAATTGGTGGGTTTTTGTTAAATGTGAGCCAAAATCATCACAATTAAAAGAACCAAAGACTTAAACTACTTCAGTCTGTGTGCATTAAATTTAATATACGAGTTTCATAATTTGAGTTGAATTACTGAAATAAATGAACTTTTCCACGACATTCTAATTTATTGAGATGCACCTGTATGTTTAAATGTTAATCGAATATGTCAGATGGACGTTTGTTCTGCTTTTATAAAGCATTTTGTAAAAACAGTTTAACTAATTTGTCGGTCGGATCACTTTTACACATTGTAAACTTTAAAACAACGTCATTTTGTGTGAAGGGCATGGTTTTTAATTAACCAGCTAATTATCCTTCTGGTTAGAGCACAAAAGGTCAAATAATTGAGCATCAGAACGGCGAGCTGTTGATTATCGGTTATCATTATCGGCTCAGAAATACCATATCCATATGTTTCTAATTACAGAGAGAGAAAAGCAACACTCGCGCTTGTGCTGCAGTGACCTTGAATTGTTGTTATGTTACATACCATGCTATTAAAACCTCTGAATGTTTGAGAAGCGCAGTTAATTGTTTGTTTAGGGACGACACGCAGACGGCGAGAGGTGTTTCCGTCGCCGGAGCTAAACCCAACAATGATTCATTAGAAGCGGCGCAGGAACAGATGGCACTGCAGGCACCGTTTTCTGCTCTTTAAGGAGTTTGAAATATTCAAAAAGCAGCACATCACAAAATAAATCAGGCTAAAGAGGAATGACGCTTCCGCCTGAATAATGAACTTCATCTGTTTGAGGTCTGAGGCAATTGGCTTTTAGATTAAGCAATAAGGAACATATTAGATCCATGGTAAACATGTTCATCCTTAACGCCAATAAAGCCCTGTTTGCTCGCGGCTCTCCGGAAGTATTATCCGCTCAGGCTTCATCCCAGCTAACCTTTGGAGAGAACACCTTGAAAATGTGCTCAAATGAAGACGCCTGCTGAGCCGATGCCACACGCTTTGAACCCAGATTCACTTTATGCATTGGTTTTTAGTAGGCGTCGTGTATTTAGATGGGAAAGTGGCACATGGCATTTAGAAGAGGTAAAAAGTATTAATATTAACGAAGGCCACTTACGATAAGTGTGTTTAGAAACACAGTCTATTATTTGTTACTGTAATACTTATAATAATTTCAACATTGTAATCATTCAAATTCATATTTACTTTAAAGTACATTTTAAATATTTTAATAATATTCTGTCTTATTTTGATGTGGTGACTACTGAAGCACATGTAAAATACTTGCCTTTAAGTGTAATTGTCACTTAAATATATAATTGAATGTACTTAATTGCAAAGTCATCATACAAAATTTAAAATTGCAAATGTATCTCAATGCAATTTTCAGTAGAATTGATCGATTAGAAATTTCCATAAATGCTTGTCAGTACATTCAGCAGTCATTTAACCATATTTAAAAACATAAATAATTACATAATTGCATATACAGATGTCATTCATGTTTACACTGTGAAAAAAAATCACTGTGAAGTTCGGCTAACTGCATTCAATATCAATTTAAATGATCATTTCATTTTTCATTTTCCATAAAAAAAATGAAATTAAATATAATGAACATTTGATTTCAGCTAGTTGCCAAGGTAGCATTAATTTGGTTTAACTTAGAAACTTCACAGAAATAATCAATCAATCTATAGAAAATAAATTCATTTAGAAATTCCTTGCAAATTAGTTAAATGTTACATTTTATTTTCTTGTAAAACATACTCTGTTTTATTAACAATAAAAAAACGTTCTTAAAGTCTAAAACTGAAATAACAACGAATAAAACCACAATAAAACCAAAATATAAACATATAAAATATAAAAAGTATAAATGTAAAACCGATAAAGCAGATGCTGTAAGGCTTTGAAAGTGACCGTCATTAAAAGCTTTACACGTGAATGTACTTGAAATGCATGTAGACTCACATGAGATGAATAATACAAGCGTCTCATTATGATCACATGACCAGCTGAAAGTAACTCATTTTACCTCAGTAATAACCCTCATATTGCTCACTTTCCCTCATGGAATGAATGAATCATGTCAGATAGACTCCAGAAACGACGTCTATTCACAGCATTATCAATGAGCTTCATTCACTACTAAAGCAAAAATGGGAAAATGGCTCTTATGTCTGTTATATTATTGTTACAATAGTGCACAAAATATACATCAATAAATAATCTGTGTTTTTGTCTTGTGTTCCAGTAACAACACTGAGGAGCAAAACTGCACAAGTTATTGTTTATTAGACATGCATTAAATGTTTTTACCAAACCTGCATTCTTTAAAAAAATGTTTAGTGTAACTAAAACTAAGCTTAATTAAGTTTATGCTTAAAAAAAAAAAACTTGATTTAATAATATTCTCTTTTATAATGCATTTCATATTCTCAGGATATAAATCCTTTATATTAAACAAACTCGCTTCGCAAATATATGCATCTGATTTAAAGACATTACTGGAAAACAGAAATAAAATACTGAGTAATAAAATTATGTTTTGTGGAAGGGGGGTAAATTAAAGTAATTGCAGGAGTCTAATATCAGGTTGTTTAAAGTCAGCTTTTAGAGCTGAAGAAGGGCTCGTGTGTCCGGAGAAGGCCTAATACGGGCCGTTGATCTCCATTAGGCTCAGATCTCGTATCTCTGATAACACACCGGCCATTTAGCTGGACCTCCAGCAGACTCTCATTAAAATCAAATACAATTACACTAAATGTGCTCTAATGAATTTCCCATTTCACTAGCGGTTCAACAGTGACGTCTACGTACTACGTGCTAATGGTGACTCTTTACTTCATGAACTCACCGATATGCTCCAAGCCTGCTAATTAAAGGGATAGTTCAATCAAAAATATAATATCACTGATTCAGTGTCTCATGATGCAGGACGACTGACTCTATGATGAAGCCTATGTTATATGAGCCTAATATTCAAGACATAAGGAGGAAAAATATTGTTTAGCAATATCACGCTAGCAACAGTGTTGCTATCCCCAAGATCTGCAAAATTAATAATGTGATAATGATTTTTCACAATGGTTTAATAAAAAATAATGTTACATTTTAGAGATAATATTGTCTGTTTTTGCTTAATTTTGCAAATTATGAGTTCAGAACAAAGTCATACAATTTGTAACTAAATTAATACATTTATTTTTTTCAATAATGAGTCAATAATTTAATGATTCATAAGCAGTAACGTGCTTCATTCTTGATTGAATCAGCTGTTTGAATTAATCGGTTGAGTGATTGATTCAACGACTCACTCATTCTGTAACAGAGGGTCGGAGGCGAGTGGATCCACTTGCAGTAAGATTTATTAGACAGAATCAAGCAGGCAATGGTCAGCGGGCAACAACAGGAATATCAGAGGCAGGACAGAGACGTAAACAATACCAGGCAGAAGTCGGGGTCACAGGCACAGGTTCAAAGATCCAAGGTCAGGCAGTCCGGGGTGAAACACAGAGATAGCAGGATAAATAGGAAGAACGCTCAGAAATGTTAGCCGGGGCTGAAACAAGACTTCGCACTGGGTGAGTGTTTGTGTGCTGCTTTTATGTGAGTGAATGAATGAGGTGCAGGTGTGGTGAGGCAATCAGGGTTGATGATTGAATGGTGACAGCTGTGTGATTGATGTGATGGTGGACGGGAATGTGTGTGCGCAGTGCATGATGGGAGATGTAGTCCATGGGTGATGTGCAGTTGTAGTGAGTGGCAACCAGATTCATGACACATTCAGACTTAGCTTGAGAGTATCATTTCATTTTTTTACATTTGTATCAATATGTATTTATTAGTGCTGCCAAACGATTAATCACATCCAAAATAAACGTTTTAGTTTACATAATATAGATATATAGATATATTTAAGAAAACTATGTTATGTTTATATATTAAATATATTGATATATAATTTAAAACATGATGTAAATATATAAATACATTTTAATGTGAATATTTTCAAAATACGTACTGTATGTGTGTGTATTTATATATGCATAATAAATAAACACAGGACACACACATTCAGTATGTATTTTGAAAATATTCACATTAAAATATATTTATATATTTACATCATGTTTTAAATTATATACCAATATATTTAATATATAAACATAACATAGTTTTCTTAAATATATACATGTGTGTGTTTGTATTTATATATATATATAATATATTGTGTGAACTAAACAAACTTTTAATTTTACAAATAATGCGATTAATCGCGATTAATC